>BLSH010376701.1:226214-242348 GCA_018402905.1 Glandirana rugosa
TACGTCCCTCGTGGCATTCCGCAAGATCCTCGTATTTAATGTGTATTTTAAAGTAAGTATGGATAATGTGAAAACTTCCGGGACCTCGTGGTCCTGTCACCTTAATGGGTGTTTTACCGGGGTAAAACCTTTCGTTTGTGGTCTCCATATAAGATACTCCGTACCCGACGTCTATCCATGAGCCCATGAGACTACCCGACGTCTATCCATGAACCCATGAAACTACCCGACCTCTGTCTGTCACCTGCCCTTCAGATTACCCGAGTACCTGTCACCAACCCATCTGAGTAACCGAGTACCTATCTGCAGCCCATCAGAGTACCCAAGTACCTTTTACCAGTCCATCAGCTTACCCGAGTACCTGTCTCCAGCCCATCAAAGTACCCAAGTACCTATCTGCAGCCCATCAGAGTACCCGAGTACCTATCTGCAGCCCATGCCTCATAGAATATACCTCTGGTGTTTGCTTTCCAAAATGGGGCCATTTTGTGGGTAATTCCACTGTCCTGGTGCTCCAGGGCCTTCAAAAGTGTAATAGGTATGAATGAAATTTTATGTGTAATTTATGCTCCTAGAACGCCTTACGGTGCTCCCTGCATGTTCGGCCTCTCTATGTGGCAAGGGTGTGAAAAAGTCTCACACATGTGGTATCGCCATACTCAGGATGAGTAGCAGAATATATTTTGGGGGGTTATTTTTGCTATGTACATGCTATGTGTTAGAAATATCTTATAAATTGACCACTTTGTGTTAAAATAAAAGCGTTTTCATTTTCTTTCCACGTTTTTCGAAGACTTTTGAAAAAAAATGAACCATTCAAAAGACTCATAATGCCTCATAGAATATATGTTGGGGTGTTTGCTTTCCAAAATGGGGTCATTTTGTGGGTAATTCCATTGTCCTGGTGCTCCAGGGACTTCAAAAGTGTAATAGGTGGTTAGGAAATTAGATGTGAAATTTCTGCTCCTAGAATGCCTGACGGTGCTCCCTGCATGTTGGACCTCTCTATGTGGCCAGGCTGTGTAAAAGTCTCACACATGTGGTATCGCCATACTCGGGGCGAGTAGCAGAATATATTTTGGGGGTAATTTTTGCTATGTTCATGCTATGTGTTAGAAATATCTTATAAATTGTGTAAAAATAAAAGCGTTTTCAGTTTCTTTCCACGATTTTCAAAGACTTGTGGAAAAAAATGAACCATTCAAAAGACTCATAATGCCTCATAGATTATACGTTGAAGTGTTTACATTTTCATATGTGGCCAGGCTGTGAAAAAGTCTCACACATGTGGTATCGCCATACTCGGGGCGAGTAGCAGTATGTATTTTGGGGTGTAATTGGAAGTATGCATATGCTGTGTGCGAGAAATAACTTGTTATTATGACAATTTTGTGCAAAAAAAAAAAATTATAATAATTTCTTAATTTTCCCAAGAATTGTGGGAAAAAAGTACAACTTCAAAAAACTTGCCATGCCTCTTACTAAATACCTTGGAATGTCTACTTTTCAAAAGGGGGTAACTTGGGGGGTTTTGTACTTTCCTGACATTTCAGGGCCTCAAGAAATGAGATAGGCCATCAGTGCATCAGGTGTGATAAATGTTCAATGATTGGCACCATAGCTTGTAGACTTTATAACTTTCACACAGACTAAATAATATACACTTTTTTGGGTTATTTTTACCAAAGATAGGTAGCAGTATAGGTTTTGGCCCAAATTTATGAACAAAAATTACTTATTTGCAAAATTTTATCACAGAAACTAAAAAAAGTGTTTTTTTTTTCAAAATTTTTGCAATTTTTTCACTTATGTCGCCAAAAATAAAAAGGTTCTTAAATACCACCAAAAGAAAGCTCTATTTGTGTGAAAAAAATGATAAAAAATTTGTTTGGGTACAGTGTTGCAGGACTGAGTAATTGTCATTCAAAGTGTGAGAGCGCTGAAAGCTGAAAATTGGTCTGGGCAGGAATATATATATATATATAAACGTCCTGTATTGAAGTGGTTAACCCTGTAAATTCCACACCACTGCGCTGCAATCATGTACATTGCAGGCGGTTGTGGGGTAGCCCCATACACTTGCATTGGTCGTGTTCAGCGCCAGTGATGTGCACTGAACCCAGCAAGCGTTTAACTTTTGCCGTGGCCATGAAGCACAGCATTGCGGATGCAGGATGGTCATTCAGGCAGGCGGTTGGCTAGGGAGGTAAAAATGTGGCTCATTCACCTAGTTTTACCACCCACTAGCTGCACATGTGAAAAAACCCTAACTGAACGCTTCTTGCATTAAAAGGAATGTACAGTGGGTTTTATGTATGTTTTATTCCAGGGGTGTTCAACCTTCTGACCTTCCCGGGCCACATTGGAAGAAGAGGTATTGTCTTGGGCCACACATAAAATTCACAAACAATAAGGAGAGCTGAAAAAGTCGGGCAGATCACAAATTAATGATCACAGATATACAGTGCCTTGAGAAAGTATTCATACTACTTGAAATTTCCCACATTTTGTCATGCTACAACTAAAAATGTAAATGTATTTTATTGGGATTTTATGTGATAGACCAACACAAAGTGGCACATAATTGTGAAGTGGGAGGAAAATGATAAATGGTTTTTCAAATATGTGAAAAGTGTGGCATGCATTTGTATTCAGCCCCCTTTACTCTGATACCCCTGACTAAAATATAGTGGAACCAATTGCCTTCAGAAGTCACCTAATTAGTAAATAGAGTCCACCTGTGTGTAATTTAATCTCAGTATAAATACAGCTGTTCTGTGAAGCCCTCAGAGGTTTGTTAGAGAACCTTAGTGAACAAACAGCATCATGAAGGCCAAGGAACACACCAGACAAGTCAGGGATAAAGTTGTGGAGAAGTTTAAAGCACGGTTAGGTTATAAAAAATATCCCAAGCTTTGAACATCTCACAGAGCTCTGTTCAATCCATCATCCAAAAATGGAAAGAGTATGGCACAACTGCAAACCTACCAAGACATGGCCGTCCACCTAAACTGACCAGGCTTTGCAAGGAGAGCATTAATCAGAGAAGCAGCCAAGAGGCCCATGGTAACTCTGTAGGAGCTGCAGAAATCCACAGCTCAGATGGGAGAATCTGTTCACGGGACAACTATTAGTCGTGCTCTCCACACATCTGACCTTTATGGAAGAGTGGCAAGAAGAAAGCCATAAGAAGTCCCTTTTGCAGTTTGTGAGAAGCCATGTGGAAGACACAGCAAACGTGGAAGAAGGTACTCTGGTCAGATGAGACCAAAATTTTACTTTTTGGTCTAAAAGCAAAATGCTAAGGAGGGCAGAAAACTAAAACTGCACATCACCCTGAACACACTATCCTTACCGTGAAACATGGTGGTGGCAGCATCATGTTGTTTGGATGATTTTCTTCAGCGGGGACAGGGTAGTTGGTTAGAGTTGATGGGAAGCTGGATGGAGCCAAATACTGGGCAATCTAAAGGCTCGTGCACACGGTGCAACAGTGGTATGAAAACAGTCCTACAACAGCTTGTTGTACGATCATCCGACCGTTAGTACGCGCAATTAGAACAGCTGATGTGTGATGGTCGTACAACAGGAGTTGGATGAGCAGACTAGAAAACTTTTGTTGTTCCGCTTGGGCCACCTAGGCGGGGGAGAGAACCGAGGCCTCGGGTGGCCACGTCGCCGGATCGTGGGACAGGTGAATGGCTGTTTATTAAAAGTCAGCAGATACACTTTTTGTAGCCGCTGACTTTTAATAAACACAGAAACGGCTAGAACTCCGCTTTAACTAGTAATTAAAATATTTAATTTGTTTTTACAAAACATTGTTTGCGTTTTCATTTTATTTATTTCTATTAAAAGGCCCACCAAAATCCTCGGCACCAGGCCCATGATGTTCTTAATCCGGCCCTGGTGAAGAGTGGGAGATTTTTATTTGGGAAGATAAAACATAAAACTCCAGTAAAGCGACACTGTGACATTTTTCTTGGGCCGCATGCTTTCACTAAGTGGAAATGCATTTTTACAAATATTTTTTTTAAAAAATCAACATTTTTAGGAAAGTTTTTGAATTTGTGTTGGGTCGCATTCAAAGTTGTCGCAGGTTGGAAACTCCTGTTTTAGGGGCGAATTCACACTATGTGCGGTAACATACATTATACCCAATGATAAAACGTCTGTCACCGCAGGGACACACAGGAAACAATGTATTTCTATGTGTCCCAATCACACTGCAACGCAGCCTAGCATTGCGCTACAGTGCGCTGCAATAAAATGAAGACGTGCTGCATGTTATCGCAGCGGCCCAAATCACACTGCAATGTCAGGCAAAGCAGCGCAGCACGCTGCCGGGCACTGCAATGAATGAAGTGTAAGTTTTGTACACGTCAAATAAAGCTCATACAAAACAAAACAAAAGGAGCAGTGCGATGAATCGAGCACCACACTGCCCCCTAGCGCAGCCAGCATTACAGAGTGGCTGGAGGGGTGAATCACTCCTGTCGCTTTGCGTTGCAGTGTGAATTGGCCCTTAATCATTTATTATGCCCAGGATTTAGTAATAAATAATAACATCTTAAACAATATTATGCTCTGCATTTCAGTCTGGTAAATATTACATTTTGCACATGAATGTTATGCATTCTTCTATATGGTCTCTAATGGAGATTCTAATGAAGCTCTTGGCACATTTTTCATTAACACCTATATTGTAAAAAACATGTTGATTACAGATCAGATATCATGTGATTATTACATCATCAGCTTAAAGTGATTGTAAAGGTTTTTTTTTTTTTTAAATAACAAACATGTCATACTTACCTGCCCTGTGCAAGGGTTTTGCACAGAGCAGCCCCGATTCTCCTTTTCTGGGGTCCCCCAGCGGCGCTCCTGGATCCACCTCTTCACTGGGTGCCCCCTTGAAGAGGCACTTTCCATGGGGGCACCCGTGTGGGCACGCTCCTGAGTCCTGCTGCTGCATCCATTGACAAAGACAGCAGGACTCAGTCCCGCCCCCCAGCTCCCGTGTCACTGGATTTGATTGACAGCAGTGGGAGCCAATGGCTCCTGCTGCTATCAATCTATCCAACGAGGACCTGGGACAGTGGCTGGAGCTGCTGGGCTCGTCCTCGATGCTGGAACGATCGGGTTCAGGTAAGAAAAAGGGGGGCTCTGGGGGGCAGCTGCAGTACAGGAGGTTTTTCACCTTAATGCATTAAGGTGAAAAACCCTGAGACTTTACAACTCCTTTAAGGTAAATCTGGTTATTATTAAGTAGTGCAAGTTTGAGCATACAGGTAAAACCTTTTACAATCTTACCGTTAAAGTCAACTTTTTGACTTTCCCACCGCTTTAAAGAGCCAATGTTGGAAGCTGATTGGTTACTATGCACAGGTGCTCCAGATTCTGTCTACCTCAGTTTTAATAAACCCCCCCATTGTGCGCCAGAAATGTGCCAGGCAGGGCCGGCCCTACCATGGGTCCCAGTGGGTCCATTGGACCCAGGCAGCACTTTGAGAGGGGCAGCAAATTGAACCACGGCCACCTCTCCTTCTTTTCTATTTACCCTGCAAATTGATGACCAAGATTTTTTCCAGCAGTTTTGTGTGTCATGATGACAACTGCCCCCAGGCTGCTCCATGTATCCTCTATACTACCCTAGCCCACCCCTATACAGCCCTAGCCTGTCTATATACTATCCCAGCCTGTCCCTATACTGCCCTAGTCTGTCCATATACTACCCTAGAGTGCCCATTTATTACCCTAGCCTTCCCCTATACTGCCTAGCCTGCCCCTTGGAATTGAACATAATGGTATATCATATAATTTTGCATATAGACAAGGTGCTGTTGCATGTAAATCTGACTTCCTGATAAATTTAATTTTAGTTTTAACTATCATGATATAAAATAATGGCTGTGGGGGCCTTTTGGTGGGCGTGATTTTTTTTTTTTTTTTTGGGGGGGCAGCATTTCATTCTTGGACCCAGGCAGCACAATGTCTTGAGCCAGCCCTGGTGCCAGGTATTACATGTTTATTTGTAAAGCAAAGATTGTATATACAATAGAAATTATAACACATATAAACACATATAAAATATAATTTATTTAAAACTCAAACTTAAGGGCCCATTCACACCATGGGGTTGATTTACTAAAACTGGAGAGTGCAAAATCCGGTGCAGCTCTGCATAGAAACAATCAGATTCCAAGTTTTTTTGTCAAAGTTTAATTGAACAAGCTGAAGTAAGAAGCTGGTTGGCTACCATGCACAGCTGCACCAGATTTTGCACTCTCCAGTTTTAATAAATCAATCCCCCATGAATTGCAAAGGAACTTGTTGTGCATTCCTATGTGATTCACATTTAAATGGGCTGAGGCTGGGTTCACACCGCAGCACGGAGCGGCTCCCAGCAGGGGTCCAGTGCGTCCCCATTCACCATTTCAGGTCCGATTTCAGCCCGAATTTTTGGCTGAATTCGGACTTGGAACAGACCAGAAGATGCACAGGGCTCCTGTGCAAGTCACACTGGAGCCGCTCCGGAGATGTGTAAACCGGCTCCATAGAGAGCCGGTCACAATTTCCGGACATGCAAATTGGATGTGGGGAAATCTGCATCCAATTTGCAATAGTGTGAACCCAGCCTTAAAAAGCATGGGACTGCACCAAAAGTAGCGCATGCACTACTTTACAAAACGCACAGCAACTGGATCGTATGGTACAAGCAAACGCACTATGTTTGCAACCTGGGTTTGGGGTGTTGGTAAGCTAACACTGACACCCGATGCAGATTGAAGTGCAGTGCGTTTTGAATGTGGTGCAGGAAAGAATATATACTTGAACAGATTTTTTAAAAATAAGTCCAGTGTTTAGTGTCACTTTAATACTATTTAGCCTTTTCTGGATTTGACTTGTTGCAGAGTCCCTTGTAAAATACAAAACCTCTTCATTGTAGCTGTTCACGTTCTGATTATCACATATGTTCTCTGTCCTTCGAATCTAAAGGACATATGCAGCTCTGTATACACACCAGTGTGTTTCTGCAAGGAGGTCACCCAAACCGTTGAAGCATCACCAGAACACGCTATTGGTATCCTTGTCAGCTAGAGATTAGCAAAACTCATGATTTCTGCCCTGTTACAGTAATTAGTCTTGTAATATTGAAACAGCACTAATCTCTACTGGCAGCTGCTCGGTTTCTGCATTCTGTCATGTCTGACATTATAATAATGCTGTATTTTTCCTAACCCATCTACTGGGAGCAATAAAGACAGAGGCAATTCAGAATGGCTGCACTAATTGGCTATGGCAAGACACCGAGTCGCGATAAAATCAGTTCTGGACAGACAAGCATTACACGGGATTGCTTGACAAAAGACATCATAAAAACTCCCAGTGGATGTGAGCTTCAACTCTGTGGGGTGAGTGGCCTTGGGGCCTTGTAGTCATTTGGACAGAGTTAAGCTGGCCATATAGATGGGTACTTTATTTCGGTTCAACCGGCGGGCTCCAGCCACACAAATAAGGTGGATAGAGGAATCTCCCTGCTGGGCCATTGTATTCTGACAGCAGGACCTGGCTCTGTCACAATACACTGGCTGATTGAATAAAGTTTTCCAATATGTCCGTTCAAAAGAAGTCAGTGAAACGATCAACTCCTGCCTGGCATGGCTGCGCGCTGAACTAAAGTCAGCCGGTCCCTGCTGAAATTGATAAGTGGCAGTGGCCAATTCAAATGGGGTGAAAACCTTCAGGTGTTTTATATTCAATGTTTCTTTACAATGCTACAAATTGGTAAAGCCATATACAACGAGTCACAGATCTGGAAAATAAGATAATGGAAATAAAAGAATCAATTGAACCAACAAATTCCAACATTAAAGAGTAGAGAATATAGGAGTCATCATTTAAACATTGTACATCTTGGGTTGCACAACCACAAGGACCAGGAAGTAGAACTTTTTTTTTTTTTATAGGATTAGTTATTTAATGTAAGTAACCTTTCCATTTCACTTTGCTGATTCAGACCTTTAAGGGTGTTTACTATGCTAGGTTGGGATAGGAAGTTCCATAGTTTAAGGTAAGCTGCCAACAGTAGATGGTAATGATGGGTCTAGTGTTGGGAGAAAGTTGTGCAATTACTTTTAGGTATTTTAGATGATTGTATGTAAGTAGTGAATGTATTGTAAAGTGTGAGCAATGTATGGATATGTGATAGCTGATTGGCCTCTGTGGAAGCTGTAAATCATTGAAGTGGCCCGAGCAACTACAGTGATGGCTGTGGTCTTCCAGGTGCTTTTGCATAGTAACTACAGGGGGTCGCTTCCTTGGCATGGCCATCATTTATAGAACATTATACATTTTCTTAAAAGAATCATGTCGTCACCACCCCTTCTCTCCGCTTCAACTATTCAGAGAATATGTTGGACTCGTTGCGAAAAATACAAGGCATTCTCTAAATGGCATTCATGCCATGGAAGCGAACCCCTGTGTTTGCTATGCAGAAGGGCAGCCAACCAACACAGCACCTGGAAGACTATGACCATAACTGTAGTATCACCGTGCCTCCTCTCCATCTTGTCCAACCAGAAAACACTTTGCATACATTGAGGAAAATGAAAGGCGTTCTCTAAATTGCGCCCATGCCAAGCAAACAACCCCATGTGTTTCCTATGCAGAAGAGAAGCCACCCAGCTCAACAGTCAACACCTGGAAGATCACGGCCATCAATGAAGTGGTTCAGGCTACTAAAGTGATTTACAGCTTCCACATAGGCCAATCAAGTATCACTTATGCCAAGCTGGACCAATGCAAGTATGCAAAATATATCATCTCTGGAGATTAACTTTAAAAAGTTCTGTAAAAATGATTTAGGTGGCAAATTCTTAGAATGTTATGGCCAAGTGAACCAACACATATTTCAGGCCATCAATGGCCTCTATATATTCAATAGGGTCAGACTGGAAGTAGCCAGGCAAGATCTGCTTCCATATATATATATATATATATATATATACATATATATTCCTTTCTTTGACCTGCTCATCAGTTGTATTGTTTTGCCAGGATGAGTCTTGCCCTGGTAAAGATGACACAATATTAGCTGAGTATTTAAGGAATGTGCTAGGAGCAAGGAAAACTGGGATAATTACACTGAGGAATGGACAGTAATGTTTTTGGTTAGATCTTGCTAGAACAATCTGGAAAAAACAAGTTGCAATAGAGAAAATATTTGAACACTGATTACACTGAGGAATGGACTGGACAGTAATGTTTTTGGTTAGATCTTGCTAGAAAAAGCTGGGAAAAACAAGTTGCATTAGAGAAAATATTTGAACACTAATACAATTCCAAGGAGGATATGTCTGAGTGGAAATAGCAACCACCCGCTATTTTTAAAGTACAGAAGATGACTAAAGGAATGAAGAACAATGTGTGTAGGTGGAGCAGTGATTGTTGCTTCATTAAATGTTTATTCATTGGGGCAGATGGGGTGAATTTATTATTACACAAGGGATTAAAACTGAACCGAATGAACCCACATATATGATTTGAGCAGTTGAAGCAGATACCCCTTGATGGTACCAGAACTTTCCTCCAGGATCAAGTATATTTGGGGGTCTCCGTGCCCCCTGTCTTACTGTTCTACAACGATAAATTTACATGTTCAGTTAATCCAGATGTGTAGGTTGCTGAGATAAGCCAACATCCAGTTTATTACTTTCCATTACTGAAGAATTCTGCTCACCATGTAAGGCTACACATTGTTTTCTTTGAGTACCATCTCCAGTGCAGAGAGAGCAGAATCCGAATCTCAATGATCATCAGGGTCACCAAGAGCCAGTATAGGCCCCAGCTAAGTAAACATTGTGTCCCCCACCTTCTTTGCTTTTTAGTCCTGACCATCTCAGTATATATTAATATATATGAGTTAAAGGACTTCCTCTTCGCCAAGAGGGTCTACTTAAAGTGGACCTTCACCCTAAAGGTGATGTTATGCCCCCCCCCCCCTTTCCTTATTCAAATGGACAATTTTCTTTAGCAAAATAATTGATTTTCTGCATTTCTCGCCTAGGAAAAATGCTCTCCCCACCCCCTGTGTGCACGCAGATATGCCGCTGGGATCTAGTCTTGAGAGGGCTCAGTAGCACATCTGCGCACGTGCCAGTTTCCCAGTCATTTGTGTATGCACAGGGGTTTCCCATGCACGTGCAAAGACTGCTAGTAGGGGAGATCCGAAACCTTCCCTGTGTCTTTGTGCATGCTCAGAAAGTTGACTGTGTGTGTGCAGATGTACCGATGGGCTTTGCCAGGACCCAAAGGCTGGGCAGAGCCTATGGGCACATCTGCGCATGCGCATAATGGTATCACCTGGGGGGGGGGTCGGATTGAAGTTTTACTTAAATAGAACAACCATTGCACATGATCTAATAATTACATGCATTGGGGTTGATTTACTAAAAGAAAACTACTGTTCACTTTGCAAGGGAATTTATACTTTGTAAGTGGATTTTCCCTAGGGTTTAGTCAATGAGGTGAAGGTCAAGAAAACAAAGAACAAGGAGCGCCATTCTAAGTGCGGTATGGTTAAAAATTGTCTGTTTATTATACAATTGTCAACTTGCATGAAGATGGACATCAAAGCGCATGTCAGACCCGCTGGGGGTGGGGAGAGCTGTGACACTGGAACCAGTGGGTGGAGGCGAAGTTGACCGCGCTCAAGGTCTCACTTCCATCATCCAATCATGTTCAAGAAAAAATTCAGCTTTTTTATATTCCCTGCATGTGATTGGATATTCTTCGCAAAATTTCACCACATTTTCTAAGCTTTGAGGACCTGAGCTATCTGTTTTTTTCTTGTTCAGCATGCTGGGTTGAATGAAAAAAAACTAGTAATGTGTATGAGGCTTTAGTCACCTAGCGTTCTCTATGTTCAAGACTTGCTGAGTCATTTGCATGAAACACGCTTACAGCCACTTATTTTCCATGTATTGTTTAGTAGCACAGTGTCCCTCTCACTGCTCATAGTCAATGCTCTCTATACATAAAAGCCACCCACTGAATCGTGTCAGCCGACCAATACCCACTAGACTCCTACATTCACAGCTCCTTCCTATAACTATTCTTGAAGATCCTATATCAGAGTCACTAGAAAACCTGGATTGGTACAAATGATAGCACACCCCTGGCATAATCTGTTGTTCAAAGGATAACTCCACTTTCGTGGGAAAAAATATATAAATGAAAGAAAAAATAATATAGCGCATATAATTGCGATACTAATCATATTGTAATGGAATATTATTAAAAATTACCTTTCCTTTTCAATTTGCAGCCAATGTAATTTCCTGAGAATGCATTGCAATATGGCTCCCTGGAGTTGTTTTGTACACAGAGTGTGTGCTGACCACTCCCCAGAAACATCATCTCCTGCTTGTGTGAAAGGCTCACCAATTTTCCCAGAAGTCTGTCTAAGATAAAAGTCAGATTTCAGGCATCCCCTGCAATAAAAATGTCATTTTTAGAGAGATACTTATAATAGGAACACGTCTAAAGGGATGCAGGCCCAGCAGATTTTCTCATGCCCAGCAGCTGCACACCTGACAAATAATTATGAAACCACTCCCACTAGATGCACTCAGTACAGAGGCACAGAGAAACACACAGGGATTTCTTCAGAATAACAAAAGATAGGAATCTGCAACAAAGTTTGTTATAATCCTCGAAGTGTACATAGATCACCCAGAGGGGAATTTTTTTTCTCAACAAAAGTGGAGTTATGTTTTAACATTACTTGAATACAAAAAAAATGTGACAATGGATATATAATTGTAAACTTTCATTTTGATAACCAAAAACATCAACACAATTACTGGCTATCTCCAACCAATGAAGCCATCCAGGATTGTATACCTGATAAGCATGTGGTTTTGATTTCATAGACATGAGAGTTTTTAATCATATTACATTTGGAAGTATACCACCATTATCACTTTTTCTTCCACTTTTTCTTTCTTTCTGTAAATTGTATTAACAGATTAACATTTTTTTAATGATACAGACATACAGCCATGCAAACACCCAACTGCACTCCTCCAACTCACAATCACCCTCTTTTAATTGTTGCCCATGATGATTGCATCCTGCCCCTATTACCAACTTTCAGCTCTCTTTACATACTGAATAATGGGACTACCTGTGGACTTCTTGTCTCAGTGACCTCTATCCACAACATATTATACAGTGGAGTGCTAGAGTTCTTATTAGCATGACCTCTATATCCTTTACAGCCAATCTACACAGGTGATTTGTGTTTGTTCATCTCCCCCTCAACCCTTATTCATATTTGACCATGAGCTTAGTTGGATATTTTTTTGCACTTTTGTATGTGCGACTTGTAGTAGAGGAGCCCCATTTTTTATTTTTTGGGGGGGCAGCAAACAACCCCCCCGACCACCCCCCCCCCCCCGCACTAGGGCCCCCGATTGCCAACCCGCCAGCCCCCGTACTTAACCCTATCCAGGTCCCGGGCGGCTTTGGCGGCTTCTCCGCAGGATGCACTTCCTATCCTGATTGGCCGGGAGGAGAAGCAGGAAGACAATAATGAATGTTGATTCGCTATTGTCACAAGTGGGTGAGCTCAGGGTGCAGTACTCTGCGCCCCTAGTTCACCCTTTTTAAAGCCAATTAGAGCCTTCAGCTCTAATCCCATGCTTCACAAAGAAAAAAAACCCTATAACTCTATGCGTCCAGAGCCCTGGAGATTAGGGGCTGGAGCGCATAGAGATTAGGGGAGCGGCGCCCCTTATGAACGGGCCGCTGGTTACAAGGGTCCTAAAATATACACAGGCATAGTAGCATATAGCATAGTGAAAGTAGGTAAGGCTGTGTCTTGTCCTCCATTCCATTCATCCGCTCCCTATACCTCTCTGAGTTTCGAACAACAAAAAATTTCCCAGCACACTTACCAGCTAGGCTGTAAAAAGGCCAAATTAGTCCCAACAGTTCATGTCAATGACAGAGGGTTTAGTTGCAGATATTTGCAAATATATGTGAAAGCCACAGTGCCTCATCAGGGCTCCTCTGTATACTGAGGTCCTAACGCTATTGTTTTGAAAATTTCCAAATTGGAGCACATATAGCAATGGATACATCAATGGCAGGTTTGCATGGAGGGAGCTCACTCCTCCTTAAGGCCAGGTTCACATTGGTGTGACACAAAAGTCACGTGACTTTCGATCCGACTTTACCCTGCGACTTCGGTCCGATTTCCATGAATTCCATGTGACTTTATTGAACGGGATCCAGTTTATATCCGACTTTGAGATGAGTGGGACTTGGCCTTTGACCAATCAAAACAATTCCTTTGGTTTTGGTATGGATGAAACCTCATGCCAAATTTATATAAAAAAAAAAAAAAGAACGATGTGAACCCCCCACTGCTTATTTGGGGGTGAATGGATATGAGTACAATGTATCCCATACTCATTCACATGGGGGGGAAGGATCCGGGGGCCCCCTTTCTTAAAGGGGCCCCCTTTCTTTCACCCCTCTGCCCGCAGGCTCCCACAACCACCAGCCAGGGTTGTGGGGAAGAAGGCCCTTGTCCCCATCAACATAGGGACAAGGTGCTTTAGGGTGGGGGGGCCCCCCTGCCCTAATGCACCCACTCCCCCATGTTGAGGGCATGTTGCCTGGTATGGTTCAGGAGGGGGGGCCACTCGCTAACCCCCCCTTTTCCTGACCCGCTGGGCTGCATGCTTGGATAAAGATCTGGTATGGATTTTGGCGTGGGACCCCACACCATTTTTTTAAATTGATCTTAGCGTGGGGTTCCCCCTCAAGAGCCATACCAGACCCAATAGGCCTGGTATGGATTAGGAGGGGACCCCACATCATTCTTTTTTTTTGCGATTTAGCATTGCTAACATTGCACACACTTGACCTTGGAGCACAAATCGCATGCCACAAGTCGGATCAGTTTAAATGGTGATCCGACTTGGACGTGCCTTCCATTCAATTCTATGAGCTGAAATCACACCCAAGTTGCACCAAAGTAGTGCAGGAACTGATTGACTGGACATCAAAGTTGCATGACAAGTCGCTCCCCATGTTTTCCAATGATAACTATTCATATATGTGCGACTTAAAGTTGCAGCAACTTAAGGTTGGAGTCACACCTGTCTGGTGCTAATTCCAGCTCCGATCTGTGTGAGAAGGAAACAAGCAGCTATTCAGTGGCTTGTCTCAGTTCTCACACCATATCAGCTGGCTGGGGGGGGGGGGGGTGGTGCAGTGAGGAGGGGGAAAGAATCCTCATTCAATGCAGAACACATTTGCGAATTAGATGCGTTCCCATTGAACAAAATGGGGCTGTAATTCGCACCGCACTGCGGTGCAATGTTGAGCGCGAATGCACACATATGTGGACCGGACACATTAAAAACAACATGTTTTCAAGTGTCCTGCGAATTGGATGCAATGTAAGCCGCATTCAATTCGCATAGGTGTGAACGCAGCCTCAAAGTTGTTCATGCAGTACTTTGGTCCGACTATCATGAAACTTGAGGGCCATAGACTTCAATGTTAACCCTCAAAAGTTACCTGAATGTTTTACAATGCAACAGTTGATCATTATCACTGGTCAAAGTCAAAGCATCCAAGTTGTACCCATTTAAAGTTGCGTCAAAGTTGCATCAAACTTGTATCAAAGTTACACCAAATTTGCACTCCAAAGTTGGCGCAACTTTGGAGTCATACAAGAGTGAATGGAGAATTTTTTTATACTAGTAATGGTAGCGATCAGCGACTTATAGCAGGACTGAGATCGTATGGCAAGCAATCTGACACTAACTGACACTTTGTTGTATACCAGTGACACTAATACAGTGGTCGGTGCTAGAAATATGCACTGTCACTGTACTAATGACACTGGATGGGATAGGGTTAACATCCAGGGTGATCAAGAGGTTAAATGTATGCCTATCAGTGGTTGGTGCATTCACTGTGTGCTGTTTTTACTAAGGAATGTGCCAATCTTTATTTTCTGCTTCGCAGGGAAACAAAAACCGACACATCCTCGCTGGCAGGACAGAGCTCTGCATTGTTTACATTCACAGAGCTCTGTCCTGTCATCCTCGTCACCGATCAGCAGGTGCTGGCGTTCAACTATTGGCTGGTACCCATTGTATGGCTTATGCTGTGACTAATCACAGCACAGCCAGTGCACCGGCTGCACTCATGCGCACCCCCTACCTGGAAGTGTTGGATCACGTAGTAGATACGTGGTCCTGCGCAGGAGAGCCGCTCTTCCACTCCTGCGTGAGGCGGTCGGCAAGCGGTTAAGCCAAAAGTATAACTACAACAAAATGGCACTAAATCACAAGTGAATAAATAAATAAATTCATACAATGGTGAAGAGTCCAATAATTGTGATAAAAGACAAATAAGTGAAAAGAAGGGAATATGTGAATAACAAAAAAAAATGTAAATCCATAAAGGCCAATTTAAAAAGACACAAAAATATCAAAGTCCAATAGACAAAAATAAATAAATCCACAATCCGTGTATCTCATAGGCGTCCCCACACTTCAAATTTCTGTGCATCCACCACCAAGTAACACCACATAAATGAGCCTCTTACCAGATCCAGTGGACCATTAAATAAATTGTCAAAAGTGCTTGTTAAATCCTTTTGAGCTGGATAACCCAGGCACCAGGCATGTCTCCCACCAGGATTTCTCCATCAGCATTATAGATATGTTAGGAGATAATAAATATATACCCATAGTGTAATAAATGAAAATTATTTATTAAAAGTCATGATTACAAGTGTCACAACACTTGCTATGTATTACACACAAAAATAAAAATAAAATGGGCAAACGTTTTAAAATCCACATATAGCAAGAGTATAGATGGTAATACTTTGCCAAAGCAGCAAGCTGTATGGTGGCATTGGGCTCCATGAACCGGTCGGCGGGCGCAGAGGCGGCTCTAGGCTTTGTGAGGCCTTAGGCAAAACGTAGATATGAGGCCCCACTCACGCCCATAATGGGAAAATTAAAGTGATAAAAATTAACTGTATTAGGAGGGTACAGTATAGGGGGAGAATAAGTGGACAGTACAGGGGGCAGGAGA
>BLSH010376701.1:255919-270344 GCA_018402905.1 Glandirana rugosa
CGACAGGGGGGTAGGGAAGTTGGAGACGTCGTTACGACCGTCGTGAGTATGCAGATAAAGGGTTTCTGTTGGAGACCTATACTGCGACCCGTACACGTGAGTTGAAGGAACCAACTGGTACCGCTCCGGACAAGACTCACCTTAGACAGGACAATTTGGCGACATACCAGAACCGGTGACACGACGTCGAGTCAAAGTCCCAGAACCGTTAGTAGAATATCGGATCCGGTAGAAATACATCTCGTTGTTAAGAAAAAAAGTCTAGGTGTCTCTCAAGAAACGGTAGTCCACAGCCATTAATGTCTAAACCGCTGGTAACAAAAGAGTACACCCCTAAGTGAAAATGTCCAAATTGGGCCCAATTAGCTATTAGACTCATTAGTGTTACAAGGTCTCAGGTGTGAATGGGGAGCAGGTGTGTTAAATTTGGTGTTATCGCTCTCACTCTCTCATACTGGGCACTGAAAGTTCAACATGGCACCTGATGGCAAAGAACTCTCTGTGGATCTGAAAAAAAGAATTGTTGCTCTACATAAAGATGGCCTAGGCTATAAGATGATTGCCAAGACCCTGAAACTGAGCTGCAGCACAGTGGCCAAGACCATACAGCGGTTTAACAGGACAGATTCCACTCAGAACAGGCCTCGCCATGGTCAACCAAGGAAGTTGAGTGCACATGCCCAGCGTCATATCCAGAGGTTGTCTTTGGGAAATAGACGTATGAGTGCTGCCAGCATTGCTGCAGAGGTTGAAGGGATGGGGGGACAGCCTGTTAGAGCTCAGACCATACGCCGCACACTGCATCAAATTGGTCTGCATGGCTGTCGTCCCAGAAGACAAGCAGACTAAGGACGTGGATTACTGGAACCATGCCCTGTGGTCTGATGAGACCGAGATAAACTTATTTGGTTCAGATGGTGTCAAGCGTGTGTGGCGGCAATCAGGTGAGGAGTACAAAGACAAGTGTGTCTTACCTACAGTCAAGCATGGTGGTGGCCCATGAATGCCAACATGTACTGTGACATACTGAAGCAGAGCACGATCCCCTCCCCGCAGGGCAGTAGTCCAACATGATAACAACCCCAAACACACCTCCAAGATGACCACTGCTTGCTAAATAAGCTGTGGGTAAAGGTGATGGACTGGCCAAGCATGTCTCCAGACCTAAACCCTATTGAGCATCTGTGGGGCATCCTCAAATGGAAGGTGGAGGAGTGCAAGGTCTCTAACATCCACCAGCTCCGTGATGTCGTCATGGAGGAGGGGAAGAGAACTCCAGAGACAACCTGTGAAGCTCTGGTGAACTCCATGCCCATGAGGGTTAAGGCAGTGCTGGAAAATAATGGTGGCCACTCAAAATATTGACACTTTGGGCCCAATTTGGACATTTTCACTTAGGGGTGTACTCACCTTTGTTTCCAGCGGTTTAGACATTAATGGCTGTGTGTTGAGTTAGTTTGAGGGGACAGCAAATTTACACTGTTATACAAGCTGTACACTCACTACTTTACATTGTAGCAAAGTGTCATTTCTTCAGTGTTGTCACATGAAAAGGTAGAATAAAATATTTACAAAAATGTGAGGGGTGTACTCTTGTGCTATATTGTGTATAAATAATTTTATTTATTTATTTATCTCTTTCTCTGAAGGGGATTCAGAGACTTTTGGGCTATACTGTCACCTGCAGTAGGATCTGGACACTGGCATAAAAGCAATGATCAGCCTGGTATCACCCTCCCCACTCCCAGCTTGCATGAGTTTTTTGCTAGTGTCCGAGGAGGATGGACTCTTTTTATACCTCTTTTAACCCTTTTTAGTAGCCATTTTTTCTTTTTCTCAATATTTTTTTTTCCATTCAAGGATTCTCTACTAGCTGCTTGAGTTGGTTGTTTTACACAGCTATCCAGATCAGTGTGTCCTCAGCATTAGCTTTGGAGGCTGTACCTAGACCCCACTGGACTAGACGATTGTGGGGCCTCTCTGTAGTGTGACCCTTGGGCACTGCAATGTGGCACTTTCCAGACCTTTGTGCACTGTGTAAATTAACCACAAAGCGCTTTCTGGGTCCAGAGTCATGGCACAGCCTCTGGTGTGACCCTGTCTCTGAAGACTTATTTATGAGTATGTTGCATGGATGGAGCAGTCAAGGCTATTTTATTTACTAAAATCATTGGGCACCATTATTTTTCTTATTTTCCATTGCTTTCCATGAAATTAAGTGCTATATCACTCTCTATTCCTGTCTTTTAGCATCAGGTAGCGCTTTCCTGTCAATGCTTCTATTTGCAAGAGACATGGTTCCACCTCTGTGAATCCTTGCTGCCCCCTACAGGCAGATTGTCACCCCTGGCTGTTTAGACCTCTTCTATTTTCAGCAGCCGTCCATGAGCATGCAAGATTTTACCTTGTCTTCTGAGTTAAGTTGCCTCTGCCAAGCAGCGCAACATGTTTAATCTCAAGATCAACACAAGGTGTGTATTCCTGTTATATCGGGTCCCTCTTGTTAACGATCCACTAACAGTTGTGGTGCAGCTTGCAGTGCCTCCAGTGCTGCCTGACACTGACAGCCTGGAATGCTGGACTCTGCTTGAGTCCCTACATTGCTCAGAGTTTTCTTTAGTATATAGAAGGTGTGCCCCCCCCCCCCCTTGGCATTATCCTGGGAAGGTTTACCTGTGGTTTTGCAGGAATTTGCAGGCCGAATTGTAACTTTGATTGCTGACTCCAACCACAGAGGCTATAAGCTCACCTGAATGCCTTCCACTCCATAATAATCATTTAAGCTAACAAAAGCTTTAGCAGCCTCTGAGCCTTCTGCTATTGCAGGCTCTATCCAATGAAGAGTCTCACAAATCATTGCTGATAATGTTTTCCTTCAGGAGTAAAGGAGGAAAGGTGCATGCATTCAGGGTTACTCCCACGGCACAGCAAGGAAGGACTTCAGTGTAATAAAGAGCTATGACGAACTAGGATTTACCCTTAAGAGGAGGAGAATATCCCCCCCAGGCTGAATTCCCAAGTAGTGCACCACATGCAGACCTGACTTTGACCTTTAAGGCTCTGATGAAGAGGACTTTCCTCGAAACGCGTTAACCATTTACACCACTGCCAGCCACCCGGGACATGGGTTGTCTCCTCTGGATTGATTTGAAAGAATTTTAAACATTTGTAAACATGTGAGTACGTTTTTACTTCTGTCATTTGATAAAAACAACCTTACCAAGGATAATGCGCCAGGCCATGCTCCTTCCATGTCATTTTTTCATGTTCTAGTATTCTGGACTTCCCCAAATTGACAAGGACAGCTGGCCGTGCACCATCCACCCAGTCACACCTCCACGGAAGTAATAGTCACCCCGGGTCCATCGCACAGGCAGGAGAGACATATTTGTTTTATTTTGTCCTTCAGGAGTATCAGGTAATTGGATTGTTCCCAGGCTTAGAGACACTATTTCATATCGTATTGATGCAATGCATGTCACCTTAAAAGTGGAAGAGTAGCCTGTGGATTTTATTAGTACTGTTACTAGTCTGAGATCCCTTAGAAGCCCTAAGACTTCAAGAGGAAAAAAAGTACAGGAGCATTTGTACAGTTGGCGATCACTGTGATGGCCAATCAAAAGCTATCACAGTGACCATGTGATTAGAAGCTGGTCCTCCCAGCCCCAATCAGTAGTTTGAGACCCAGAGCTTTTGGCGACTGCATGATCACCATGATAGAAGGGCACTTTGGAGCATGCCCCCTGCACAAACGTAAGTATTCAGAGATGCAGCTGCATAGAAGAAGGTCCATCCTTGTGCTTGTTGCAAGATTGTTTCAAAAACCTCTCTCTGGTAGGCCCTGCATTTTAGCCTGTCATGGCTGTGATGTTAGTCTGTCAAACGTTGGGTGAATAGACTAAGCTTATGAAAAGGGATGCTGCTTCCATTCACAGTGATCCCTTATATGTAGAACACTTAGAGTTTATCCTGACAGCCCTACACTATGCATTAGACAGTTTAGTGGATATTTCCTGTCCTATATCTCAAATGAGTCACTTATCAGTGAACAGGTGGAGAACCCTTTGGTTGAAATTATGGCTTGTGGAATGGGCATGTAAAAAGTGTAAAAAAGGGTCAACATCTCTTTGGAGATGCTTTGGACACCCTCATCAAGGATGTCATTGGGGATGAATGGACGTGTATCCTTCACTTCCATAACCAAAACAGGAAGTGGGAAATCCTACTAAAGTGAGGGAATCCTGGAGTGTCACCAGAACTCTTGTCCCTATGGAAGAGTGCCCCTCCATTACTGTGCTGATGTCAACCGACACAGTGGCTAAGTGGTTGCACTTCCACCTAACAGCACTAGGGTCATTGGTTTTAAATCCCAACCACAGCACTACCTGCCAGTAGTTTGAATGTTCATCCTCTACCTGCATGGGTTTCCTCCAGGTACTCTGGTTTCCCACACTCCAAAGACATGCAGGTGGGTTAATTGGCTCCTGTCTAAATTGGCCGTAGTATGTGTATGTATGTGAGTTAGGGACCATAGATTGTAAGCTCCTTGAGGGTAGGGACTGATGTGAATGTACAATATATATGCAAAGTGCTATGTACACTGAGGGAAAAAAATGTTGATCCGCTGCTGATTTTGTACGTTTGCCCATTGACAAAGAAATGATCACACTATAATTTTAATGGTAGGTTTATTTTAACAGTGAGAGACAGAATACCAACAAAAAATACAGAATAAAAAGTTATAAATTGATTTGCATTTTAATGAGTGAAATAAATATTTGACGCTTGGTAACTCAAACCTTTCGCTCCCTCCACATATTTTCTATGGGATTAAGGTCTAGAGACTGGCTAGGCCACTCCAGGACCTTAATGTGCTTCTTCTTGAGAAACTCCTTTGTTGCCTTGGCTGTGTGTTTTGGGTCATTGTCATGTTGGAATACCTATCGACGACCCATTTTCAATGCGCTGGCTGAGGAAAGGAGGTTCTCACCCAAGATTTGATGGTAAATCGCCCCGTCTATCGTCCCTTTGATGTGGGGAAGTTGTCCTGTCCCCTTAGCCGAAAAAAACCCCAAAGCATAATGTTTCCACTTCCATGTTTGACGGTGTGGAGATGGTGTTCTTGAGGTCATAGGCAGCATTACTCTTCCTTCAAACGTGGCGAGTTGAGTTGATGCCAAAGAGCTTGATTTTGATCTCATCTGGCCACAACACTTTCACCCAGTTCTCCTCTGAATCATTCAAATGTTCATTAGCAAACTTCAGACGGGCTGTACATGTGCTTTCTTGTGCAGGGGGACCTTGTGGGCGCTGAAGGATTTCAGTCCTTCACGGTGTAGTGTGTTACCAATTGTTTTCTTGGTGACGATGGTCCCAGCTGCCTTGAGTTCATTGATAAGATTCTCCCATGTAGTTCTGGGCTGATTCTTCACCATTTTTATGATTATTGAAACTCCATGAGGTGAGATCCTGTATGGAGCCCCAGACCGAGAGAGATTGACAGTTATTCTGTGTTTCTTCCATTTGCGAATAATCGCACCAACTGTTGTCACCGTCTCACCAAGCTGCTTGGCGATGGTCTTGTAGCACATTCCAGCCTTGTGTAGGTTTACAATCTTCTCCCTGACTTCCTTGGACAACTCTTTGGTCTTGGCCATGGTGGAGAGATTGGAATCTGATTGACCGATTGCTTCTGTGGACAGGTGTCTTTTATACAGGTAACAAGCTGAGATTAGGAGCACTCCCTTTAGGCCCCTTTCACACATACGGACCGTTTGTCCGTTTTTCATCCATCCGTTGACGGATCAAGAACGGACATTAATGCAATTCTATGGAAAAACTGATGACAACTGATGATCAGCTATTTTCATCAGTTTTCATCCGCTTCCGTCAGCATCCGGTTTTTTGAACGGATGAAAGTCCTATTTTTCATCCGTCATAAAAACGGATCGGACGAAAAACGGATGTAAACTGACGAACGGTCAGTTTTTCATCCGTTTTTGCATTGGTAGTGAATGTAAAAAAAACTGATGAAAAACGGATGACCACGGATGAAAAATGGATGAAAAAACTGATGAAAAACTGATGACCACTGATGAAAAACGGATGAAAAAACGGATGAAAAACTGATGAAAAACGGATGAACTGATGAACTGATGAACTGATAAACTGATGAACGGTCCGTGTGTGTGAAAGGACCCTAATGCAACTCTATGGAAAAACTGATGACAACTGATGATCAGCTATTTTCATCAGTTTTCATCCGCTTCCTTCAGCATCCGTTTTTTTGAACGGATGAAAGTCCTATTTTTCATCCGTCAAAAAAACGGATCGGACGAAAAACGGATGTAAACTGACGAACGGTCAGTTTTTCATCCGTTTTATTGGTAGTGAATGTAAAAAAAAACTGATGAAAAACTGATGACCACGGATGAAAAAACTGATGAATAACTGATGTAAACTGATGAATAACTGATGTAAACTGATGAAAAACGGATGAAAAACTGATGGATACTTCATCCGTTTTGACGTGACTGAACGGATGAAATGAACGGTGCGTATGTGTGAAAGGACCCTAAGGCCCCTTTCACACACACGGACCGTTTGTCCGTTTTTCATCCATCCGTTGACGGATGAAAAACGGACATCAATGCAACTCTATGGGAAAACGGATGACAACTGATGATCAGCTATTTTCATCAGTTTTCATCCGCTTCCGTCAGCATCCGTTTTTTTGAACGGATGAAAGTCCTATTTTTCATCCGTCAAAAAAACGGATCGGACAAAAAACAGATGTAAACTGACGAACGGTCAGTTTTTCATCCGTTTTTGCATTGGTAGTGAATGTAAAAAAAAACTGATGAAAAACTGATGACCACTGATGAAAAACGGATGAAAAAACTGATGAAAAACTGATGACCACTGATGAAAAACGGATGAAAAAACGGATGAAAAACTGATGAAAAACGGATGAACTGATGAACTGATAAACTGATGAACTGATGAACGGTCCGTGTGTGTGAAAGGACCCTTAAGAGAATGCTGCTAATCTCAGCTCGTTACCTGTATAGAAGACACCTGGGAGTCACAAATCTTGCTGATTGATAGGGGATCAAATACTTTTTTCACTCATTAAAATGCAAATCAATTTATAACTTTTTTTAAATGCGTTTTTATCGATATTTTTGTTGTTATTCTGTCTCTCTCTGTTAAAATAAACCTAACATTAAAATTATAGACTGATCATTTCTTTGTCAGTGGGCAAACGTACAAAATCAGCAAGGGGTCAAATACTTTTTTTCCTCCCTGTAAATTGACAACGCTATATACCGTAAGTACTAATAATAAAATAAACCCAAAATTTGGGAATTTATTTTACATATTTTTGCTTTTGATAACGGTAAACAGGACAAATGTCACTGTGAATCTTCCTAACGGGGGCACAAACAGCAATAAAAACTGACAGGTGTTTCTAATCCCTCTCTGCTCTATCCAAAACAAAAAAAAGTTTTGCCTTTAGGGACCTTTCACTTGAGCGGATGGTTCGGGTCCGCCTGTCAGTTTTTCAAGAGGACCCGAACGAACGCTCCATTGTTCTCTATGGAGCGACGGATGTCAGCGGTGACATGTCCGCTGACACCCGATCCGCTCTGATCTGCCAAAAACAGACGGATGGAAGCCCTAATTTCCATCCGCCTGGCGGATCGGATGAACACGGACAGACGGTCCATGTTCATCTGATCCTCCATAGAGGAGAATGGAGCTGTGACAGGTCAGTCTGAGTGCAGAGACTGTCCTGTCATCCGCCAGCTCAGCGGGGATAAATGTATGGATCTCCGCTAGTGTGAAAGGGGCCACTTAACTGTTTAGACAGGGATCAAGGTTGTTTGTGATACATTGGGAAACGTTGCCTTTGACTTACACCCCAAGATTCCTAAACCACTCAACCCAGCAAAGTGGTGTATGTGTCTCAAACTATTGGTATGATGGAGCAAATGGGAATAACAGGGATTATCCCAATTTATTCTATTCCTAAAAAGGAACCAAATTTGTCCATTAACCGGAAAACGGTATAGGGAAGCAGATGTGTCATTACAATATAGCAAGGGGTCATCCGCATGGTAGGTTAATTAGATCCTGTCTGAAATTGGCCCTAGTATGTGTATGTATGAATGTTAGTTAGGGACCTTAGATTGTAAGCTCCTTGAGGGTAGAGGCTGATGTGAATGTACAATATATATGTAAAGCGCTGCATAAATTGAAGGCGCTATATAAGTACCTGAAATAAATAAATAAAAAAATTAAGGGATACAATTTATGCCAGTGGTACCACCAACAGCCCTTCTACTGAATCCGACAACACAGTTTGGATGACTGAAGGTTCTAGGGTAAACACGAACAATCCTGGAGACAGGAAACAGCCCTGAGTTCTTCCCATAGGTAATGGAAAAGGTTCTGATATGATATTATTGGTCTTTACATGAGTCAGAGATAAAAAATACATAATTTGGATCCAGTTAATAAATACAGGACCAAAATTTATGGAGAACCATTCAAAGATACTCCCATTTCGACTTAGTAGAACGCCTATTTGGCAGTGAGGAAAACCCCATCTCACCTGACTGAGCAATATCCATATTGGTAAATGACCATCGAAGGTTGACGTCTGTACCTACCCATGCCTTGCATTGGTCCATGTGAATTAGGGCTGAGATAACAACATTTGGCCAAATTCTTGGCAACAGCTTGGAATCTACATTTAACAATGAATATGGCCAATAGGATGAAATAAGTTTGAGATTCCTGGTCGGCTTGGGAATTAGCACTCCCGCGGCCTTTAACATGGAGACCCCTGATCTAACAGTGCCAGGAAGTTTTCAGTTTTCAGTGTAGGTTTTAAAGTAATTGTCTGGTAATACATCTGACCTAGGAGTCTTTGCAGAAATGGCACCCTGAACTTCTTTAATACTTATTGGGGCATCCAGCTGAGTACGATAGGAAGAGGCAACTATTGGGAGGTCTATACTGTCAAAGAAACACACAGTTTATCTTGGGTTTAACTCACTCTAGAGCTATATAAACTCTGATACTAGGAAGCAAATTGTGCATTGATCTAAGCCAGGTCTGTTAGATTAGCCCCTCAGGTCTCAGAATTTGGGGAATACTAACTGAAGCAGCCTGCCCCCTAGCCAACCAAGCCAACAGCCTACCATTCTTTTCTCCCTGTTCAAAGGTCCTCTGAGTCTGGTGAAGCAGTTTTTTCCTAGTGGTAGAAGTACGAAAGAATGCATCTCTATAGGTAGTTTGTAAGGTGTCATATGTTTGGGAATCCTGAGTCTATAAGAGTGATTCCAGGCAGCAAGCCCCGGCCCTGTCCAAATCACCCTGCATGGCCCATTCTCACTTTATCAATTATTGTCTGCTATTGAGTATGTATGAAGGCTTTACATGCATCTCAAACTAGCTTTGTTGGGGTAGAATCAGAATTATGAGCCCAGTACTCCCAGGATTTGAATCTCCACCTGTAGATCAGAGATCCAGTAGTGGGAAAGCCTCCACAACCTAGCACCTGTAATAGGATTGGGGAACAATCGGAGATCCCACGTGGCGGGATAGAAACACATATTGTCAGGCTGCAGTCTTGGACAGTTGCCCCAAAGGGCCTCTCAAAACAGAACAGTTTATATTTTAATACATTCACTTAAGAGTTTGCATAAGTAACACATATAACAATTACAAGAAACATTAATTTCTGTTATTTTGGTTGATGTCTAACAAGCAGGTCTGTTATAGAAAAAACTAACATTAGCATATAAGCACTTAAAGCCCAACTCCAGGAAAATTATTCCTTGCAGTGGGGCTGTGCCTGCAATGCAAAGGGTATCTTATTTTGTCTGGGGGAGAGGAGAAACAGTTTTACTAACATGATCTTCCAGTAGATGGCGCTCCCCCACATTCCGACGGTGGACTGTCCTTCAGAGGCATCACATCCAGTGTAGGGCTATAGACCCTGCTCTGGTTCTGATGATGTCAGGACCATAGACTGCTGGAGCAGGGGGTAGAAGAAGCTGTAGGGACCAGTCTAGTTGTGAGGAGGAGCAGATAATCTGTTAAGTACATTTTCTTATTTTGTTGCTCTAGACTCAAAACTTTCTAAAGGGCCAGTTTACTGTGTGTCTGACCTTAAAGTGATATTAAACCTTTGATTTTTTTTTAAACTAAAATAACAAACATGTTATACTTATTTGCTCTGTGCAATGGCTTTGCACAGAGCAGCCCCGATTCTCCTTTTCTGAGGTTCCCCGCCGGTTCTCCAGGCCTCTCCTCTCCGGTGAGTGCCCCCAGGGAAAGCCACTTTCACTGGAGGCACCCATGCATGCTCGTTCCCGAGCTGCCCAGCCTGCATCTATTGACACAGACCGGGCAAATCGGCCACACCCTCCGCTCCCTCATCACAGCATTTGATTGACAGCAGCGGGAGCCAAAGGCTGCCACTGCTATCAATCTGCCCAATGAGGAGAGAGACAGCAGTGAGAGCCACTGCTCATGTGCACATCGCTGAATCAGAACAGGCTCAGATAAGAAAAAGCCAGTGGGAGTAGAAAATGCTCATGCCTCAGGCTTGGCGGTCAGTGGGATTACAGACAATTGCATAGCGCCTGTGGTCAGTAGGAGGAATAGAGCCCCATCCTTGTTGTTGTTGGGAGGAATGGTGCCTCATCATTGGTATTGTTGGGAGGAATGGTACCCCATCACTGGTATTGTTGGGAAGAATGGTGCCCCATCACTGGTATTGTTGGGAGGAATATTGTGTCCCATCATTGGTATTGCTGGGAGGAATAGTGCCCCATCATCGGTATAGTTGGGAGTAATAGTGCCCCATCATTAGTATTCTTGGAAGTAATAGGGTCCCATCATTAGTGTCAGTGGGAAGAATAGTGCCCCTTTGTTGGTGTTAGTGGGAGGAATACTGCCCCGTTGTTGGTGTAAGTGGATGTTACTATGCCCCACTAATGATGTCACAAGAAGGTATGGTGCCTTATCATGATGTCAGTGGAAGGAATAGTGCTTTGTATCAGTTATAGGAACCGTGCCCCAAGGGCTGGATAAAGGAAAACAAAGGGCCACTTTTAGGAGTTTGGAGGCCACTGCCGTAGACCAAAGTGAGCAATTAACCCTTGCAGTGCAGGCACAGACCCACTGCAAAAGATAGTTTTTTTTAGTTGCCCAGAGTAGGGCTTTAATATTTAATTTAACCTTTAAATAAAACATATAATAATTGTTCTTTTCATCACCTTGGTCCAGATTCAGTGAATTTGGTATTCCAGAATTTCAAATAGCTCTGCTAAGAACATAGCGCTCAATAGCAGAATCTTGGATTATACCCACAGTTGAATGACCACTCATCAAATGCTGAGATATTGTTTGGGTTTCTAATTAGGAATCTCAGCTTGCTCCATAAACATTGTAACATATAATCACTTTGTAATAAATATTTATTTCTAAAATATGTATGTATTCAAGTAATAATAATAAACAATACAAAGTAAAAGTTTATAAGCTTATAAAGAAAATAAATAAAAATAATGTGACTAAAACTACAATATTTTCCCTATAATCTTAAATTAACCCAGAACATTAACCCTAACACTATAATCTAGCTATAACAACCTAACCCTTAAAGTGACCCTTAAAATACAGTATATCTAAACTCAAGAAAAATATTTGAAATATTGCAGCTTATAAAGCCTTAGTTGGGTGGCTTAGTTCATTTTTTCAGGGGTTTTTCCTGAGGGGGACACTGTGAGTGTTGAGAGGGCCACTGTTAGTACTGAGGGGCTCACTGTGAGTAAACCTAGTGGCACTGTGTGTGACCAAGGGGCATTGTGAGTACCGAGGGGTTCCTGTTACATTCTCAAACAGTTTAGGAAAAACAAATAAAAAATAAATAAATTAAATCAAGAAACTTTTTTGAAAATTTTCCCCATTACATTAGTGGGTATCATGCCCTACAGGAGTGGTGATGCAACAATGTACACATCTTGCTCCATGTTCCTTGAACAACCATTTGAGGGGCAAATATTGCTGTGCAAGATGCGACTATACAGCAAAGACAGACTGAGCCTAAATGGTGAGGTGCAGCTTAGCTGGGGGAGAGGATGGGCAAAAGGTTGGAGGAACTTTGAAACAAGGATGTGGGGGTAGAGATATACCATGCAGTGAACAAGGGTGGGTAAACTCGGGGTGGGGTGCAGAAACCAGATGATAGTGAAACTATAGTAACTAAGACCATGCTCGTAGGCTGCCTGAATCTTACTGTAAACTAAGAGCGAGCAAAGATAAAATAATATGCACGTGTACAAAATTAAAAGGCATGTAGCACAGTGGCAAAGTGGTTAGCACTTCTGCCTACCAGCACTAGGGTCCAATCATGGAACTACATGCCTGGAATTTGCATGTTCTCCTTGTGCCTATGGGGGTTTCCAGTTTCCTCCCACACTCTAAAGACATGATGTTGAGTTAATTGACTCCTATCTAAATTGGCCCTAGTATGTGTCTGTATGAATATGAGTTAAGGACCTTAGATTGTAAGCTGCTTGACTGCTTGGAGTGATGTGAATGTACAATAATTAAGTAAAATGGTGTGTGAATTGATTAGCGCTATATAAATACCTGTAATAAATAAATGTACACTAATGCTAAAAGTCTGGTTAATAACCTGGAAAAACAAGAACTGATACATGAAGAGGATTGTGTATTCGTTGGAATATCAGAAACCTGGTTTGAAAGCTCACACGACTGGTTCACAACTGTCTAGGGGTACTCCCTGTATTGGAGGAAGAGGTGCAGGGGTTTTATTATGTCAAGAGTGATTTGATAGTGAAATTGAGGGATGACATTGCTAATGGGTTGAGGTGGTGATGAGGTGGAGTCTTTGTGGTTAGAGCTTCAAAGAGATGAAACAAATGGTGAATTGATTGTGGGTGTATGCTATAGACCCCCTAATGTTAAGGATGAAGGAGAGACCCATCTCCTTTCACAGTTAGGGGGCATGGCAATGTTATAATAATGGAGGAATTCAACTATCCAGATTTTGATTGAGGAAGGTGGAACTGTAAACTCAACTAAGGTTCATCATTTCTTGAACCTAATGCAGGACAATTTCATGAGTCAAGGTGGAATCCCCATCTGGAAACAATGTTCTGCTGGACCTACTAGTTACAAAGAACACAGATCTGATTAATGGTGTGGAAGTAAGGGATAGCGCTGAAAACAGTGATCACAAAGTAATTACATTTGCCATAACTTAGGAAACTTAGGAAAATTAGACACAAGATGAGGGTAGAAAAAGAACACTACATTTCAAAAGAGCCAACTTCACTAATCTAAGATCCATACTACATGTTAATGAATGGGATCAAATTCTTGCAACAAAGAACAATGAAGAAAGGTTGGAGTGCTTTAATGACATATTAAACAACGGCATTCATCAGTGCATTAAAGGGGTGACAAATACAAACGAACAAAAGTTAAACCTGCGTGGCTAAATGCTAAGGTAAAAGGGCATAAACATACATGGTAAAAATATACAAAAACGCCAAGATATAAAGCTGGAAACTGCCTGTAAACTAATGGAAGGAATGAATGGGGGACTATGGAATAGATCATATTTAAGAACTTACTGCTGAAAAAGGTATTATTAGTTACCAATAGAGTTGAGCGAACACCTGGACGTTCGGGTTCTGCTGGTCCGTCCGAACTTCGGGACAAAGTCCGGGTCCGGGTCCGGACGGAACCCGAACGATCGCACGGACAACGAACCCCATTGAAATCAATGGGGACCCGTACTTTTAGGCACAAAAATGGCTGTAGCAAAGTCCTGGAAAGCCCCAGAGGGCTGCAAAAGGAAGTAAAATGGGGGTAAGGGTAGGGCAAGTGCCCTACAAAAAAAATGGGGACTGGGAAATAACTTTAAATATTTAAAAAAAAATAAAAACAAAAAAAAGCAAAAATGGAGGTGAATGTGGATCATCTTCAAACTGTGTCTGAAAAGTATTAATTAACGGTAGAAACCATATAACTGTTCTAAAATCATCTTCAAACTAGGGCAAGTGCCCTACAAATAAATGGGGATAGGGAAAATAAATTAAAATCAAGTAAAAAAATGGGAAGGGGGGTGGATGTGGAGTAGGAGCCTAGAGGTTGACTAGGCCGTGACCGTGGTAGTGTAGGTGGAAGTGGCGGTGGTAGAGGAGTAGGAGGAGGTAGCCAACATGGTATTTTTTTTTTGTATTGAGGCCTATTCAAAAAAAGAAGTATATGAATGGCTGTGTGAGTCCGGTCTAAATGTTTATTCTGCACAAGGTACAGACAAGTCTTGTGGGATCCATGCCTGATTCATTTTAATAAAGGTTAGCTTGTCCAC
>BLSH010376701.1:275234-290934 GCA_018402905.1 Glandirana rugosa
CGACGTTGGTTAGAAGATAGGTCCATGTATGTTATAGGAGTTACTGTTTTCTGGAAGTAAACATTTAATCCACAAATACCCCCATGACATACTTTGCGGAATCCCCTTAGATCTATGTGATACAGGTGCCCGGAAGAAGATAGGTCTAATGTCGAGTGAAGGGGTATTTTACAATTTTCCTACCAGTTCGTTATTGTCAAATAGTATTTAGTTACAACCAATGATCACAACTCGCTTGGGCCTGACATTGCAAGCCCAGGCATGGCTTGAAACCCACAGGCACCGTGCCTGGGCCTGGGCCTGTAAAGTTTTTAGCAAGCCCAAGCCAGGCCCCAAGACGATAAAATGATTGGCTGCCCTGCAGCTTCTCAACACGTGGAGTAAAATAGCAGAACCCCGGACCGAACCCGAACGATTTTTGAAATGTCCGGGTCCGGGTCCGTGCCACGGACACCCAAAGTTCGGTACGGACCCGAACGTTACAGTCCGGGTTCGCTCAACACTAGTAACCAACATTGATTTATGATAAACTGTTATTGCTTGACCATCCTTTTAACATTTTATGGGGAAGTGAGCTGTAATCTGGATAGAAGAAGGCCCGTGGACATAGTGTATCTAGATTCCCCTAAGGCGTTTCATACAGTACCCCCATAAACACCTAATTTACAAATGAAGGTCTTTTGTCATTGAGGATATTGTATGTACCTGGATAGAAGATTGGTTGCAGCAGCATGCCCAGAGAGTACTGAGTAATGGTATATTTTCTGAATGGTCTGGAGTTGTGAGTGGGGTTCCCCAAGGAACCCATTCTATTTAAAGTGATTGTAAAGTCTTGCTTTTTTATATTAAAATAACAAACATATTATGCTTACCTGCTCTGTGCAGTGGTTTTGCACAAAGCAGCCCAGATCCTGCTCTTCTTGGGTGCCTCTTCGGCTCTCCTGGCCCCTTTCTCCTGTTGAGTGCCCCCACAGCAAGCAGCTTGCTATGGGGGCACCCCAGCCGAGCTGCAGCTCTGTGTATCCATTTAGACACAGAGCTTCTGTTCGCCCCCACCCCTCTCTCTCCCAATTGGCTAACTGTGGGAGCCAATGGCGCCAACCAGCCAATCAGGAAGGAGAGTCCCGCATGGCCGAGGCACTCGTGGACATCGCTGGATAGAGAGGGGCTCAGGTAAGTATTAGGGGGGCTGAGGGGGGCTGCTGTACACAGAAGACTTTTTATCTTAACCACTTCACCCCCGGAAGAATTTTGCACTTTAGGACCAGAGCACTTTTTGCGATTCGGCGCTGCGTCGCTTTAACTGACAATTGCGTGGTCGTGCGATGTTGTACCCAAACAAAATTTGCGTCCTTTTTTTCCCACAAATAGAGCTTTCTTTTGGTGGTATTTGATCGCCTCTGCGTCATTTCTTATCGCCACTATAAACAAAAGAATAGCAACCATTTTGCAAAAAAACCCAAATTTCTTACTTTTTGCTAAAATTCAAATCCAAAAAAAAATATAAAAAAACATTTTTTTTCACCGTTTTTGGCCGATTTATATAATTCCTCATATTTGCGGAAAAAAAAAATCGCAATTGGTGTTTATTGATTGGTTTGCGCAAAAGTGGCCGCGTTTACGGATGATGAGAATTCATTTCTGGGGTTTTTTTTTTTTTTTTTACTAGTAATGGCGGCGATCTGCGATTTTTAGCGGTAATGCGATATTGGGGGGGACATGTCGGAACATTTTGACACTTTTTTGGGACCAATGACATTTATTCAGTGATCAGAAATTTAAATGTCCACTGATTACTGTATAAATGTCATTGGCAGTGAAGGGGTTAACCTGCAGGGGGCGAGCTAGGGGTTAAGTGTGTTCCCTGGGCGTGTTCTAACTGTGGGGGGGTTGGGCTAACATGGGCATGAGAGATCTAACTGATCCCAGTGACAGGGATCAGTAGATCTCTCATGCCCCACTGACAGGGCGGGGAACCGCCGTGTTTACATCGGCGGTTCCCCGTTCTTTTCCCTGTAGCCGCTCATCGTGGCTCGCCGGCGGACATCGGGTCCGCCCGAGCCGCGGGCACACTCCCCAGGAGTGCGGCGCGTGCGTGCCGCCGGTGCGTGTGCGCGCCCCCTGGTGGCCAAATGCGAATCGCCGCTTATTTACGGCGATTCGCGCAGGGCTCCCCGACTGCCGCCGTGAAAAGACGGCGCGCGGTCGGGAACCTGTTAATGCATAGAATGCACTAAGATAAAAAAAACCTTCTGCCTTTACAACCACTTTAACTTGTTTGTAAACAATACAGAGGTTCAGTGGATATGCAGTTGGCTAAAGGATAGATTCCAGAGTGTGGTTGTAAATGGGGTTCACTCAGAACAGAGACCAGTCACTAGGGGTGTACCACATACTGTATATTGGCAGAGTAATGGTCTCATAGGGTTACCTATATATCCCCCAGCAGTTGTCTTTGACTGGTTGTGGAACCTCATTGGCCTGCATTTTTATATTTGCATTAACCACAATAATTGGGTTAATAAGCCATTGTAGACTGTTGAAATTTTCCCAGGCACATATCTTATATGAGTGAACAGATTTGAAGAAATAAAAATATATGGTTTAATCATGTAAGCATTATCATACAAGTTCTCTGAGAAATATACAGCTTTTTTTTAGGTATCTTCAAAATGTAATAAGAATGTTTCCCTAATTGATAACAGGGATAAATTCTCAGGATGCATGACCTGAAGATGCCTTAAAACTCAATAGTGATTGTATTACAGCATATAGGATTTTTATTAAACTAACTGGTAAATGGAGTTGAAAAACAACAGCTATTGATTTGTATTTGTGGTCTACCGAGGGTGGGTCAAGCATACTTAGTTTTAGTATTTCAAAATGAATGCAACTTAAAGGGGACACTATTACCTACCTCTATAACCTTTATATATTCATACACAATATTTCGTATTTGCATAACTAAAACTATAACTTTTTTTATTTTTTAGTCCTGAGCATAGTGAATAAAGAAAATAATTATAAATCTGCTATACATTCCTTTTGAGTTTGCTCGGATGCCAACGATCAATAGGAGCCATGCTCTGCCTGTGTCTGCCACAAACACTCACAGCTGTAACAGGGTAGGAGGAGAAGGAAAAAGCCAGCCACACATAGTTTCTAGCTGATTTTTAATTCTCCCATACATAATTGATAGAGGTTGAGATCCATTTTTTTTATAGGAGCCCTTGTTTTTTTTAAAGTTATATGTCACATTTGTGGTGTTTTGAGATCAGTTTAGATGTAAGGAGTTCTCATTTAAAATGTGCCTGCAGATAAGTCTCAAATTGCCAAATGGCCACTGGACTGTTGACCAGTTACCTCCACATGCCTGTATCCTCATTCGGTTGCTATCCAGAGGAACACTAATTGCCCCAAAACCCAGATTGCACTATTATACATGTTAATGCCCCGTACACACGGTTCAACGATCGTATACAACAGGTCGTACTCACGACCGTTGTATGCGAAATCGATCGTTCGTATGCACGATTTGAACAGTCGAACATACGACGGCCGTACAAGGGAGTTGTATGAGCAGACTAGAAAACTTGGTCGTACCAACAAGCTCTCATACGACCGTTGTATCGTGTGTACAGAGCAGTTGGTACAACAAAGTTGTATTGTGCAAAACATGCATGCTCAGAAGTCAGGAATGGCTGGATGCTAATTACATGCACCTGAATGTTCTTTCCCCGGTCGTACAATCGTGTAGTGCAGTCAGTATGCTGCATACAACAGCCAACATACGATTCGACACGATCGTACGTGCGATCGTCGTCCCGTGTGTACGGGGCATAAGACTAGTGTTTGCATGCATAGTTATACCCCTGTACCTCCCTAGTGGCCAGGGAACTTGCCCATAACATTTAGCGATTAAGGCCTCATACACACGGACGTTTTTTGACGCCGGCGTTTGCTGGCGTTTTTTGCAGCTCTCCATCTTAGTCAATGGCCCCATAAAAACGCCGACGTTTTTGAGCTGTAGATGGCGTTGGCGTTAGTGAGCTGAAACTAGAACCCACAGCCAGCGCGTTCTGAGGCGTTTTTTGACGCAGATGCCGCAAAACGCTCACTAACACTCACTTACGCCGTACCGGCGTTAACCGTCGTTTTTTGACGCCAGCGTTTTTAGGTTGAAAGATAGCAGAGGGATGATTTTTTTAAAAAAAAATGCCTATTGATGCCGACGCTCACTAACGCCGATGCATAACGCCGAAAAACCCAGATTTTTTTTCCTTGACGTCGGGCCCGACGTTTTGTTTATTTTTAAAGAAATGTCCGTGTGTATGAGGCCTAATAGCCCAGTGCAGATGAGGGAGTGGCAAGTGAAGAAATGACCATGTGATTCCTGGAGAGCTAAGGTATCAAATGAACATTTGTGAAGACAGTAAGATGTGCCTATTCTACAGTACACAGGCAGGGTTGGATTTCATTTTTCTGTCCCCCACAACTGTGTTGTGTTCCCCTTTCATGCCACTTCATTGGCTAGATTTAATAGTAACATAATGCTTGAGTTGGTCCTGCTGCCCCTGGAAGGCCTCAGACTATGATGGATATGAAGAAATCCTGCCTGGTTCATGGGTCTGTTTAAAGTAGAACTGAGTGCATTTACCACTACCCTTTTCTCAGACTGATGACGTTGTTGTCCAAAGGTATCTGTGTTGCTCTTCCATCTAGAGTGGAGAACCAGGGGCAGCCCGTCCATTAATGCCTCCCCTGTCCATTGCTGCCTCCCCCTATCCTTTCAGGACGCCGGGCACATGGAATCCAGTGAGGGGTGGGTGTTTTTTTGAAGCACTGATTAGAGCCAGAGGCTCTAATAGGCTTCAAAATAGGGTGGGCTTGGGGCACAGAGAATGTGCTCACAGCCCACCCAGGTGTGTTACAACAACGAATGAATATTCACTATTGTAACACTGATTCTCCTCCCAGCCTATCAGGAAGTGGGTTTTGACACCCATCACCCGATTGGCTGAAGGGACAGGCAATCCTATTGGACGCCTAGGAGGAGGGAAGGAGCTGCACGCTGGAAGCCGCCATGGAGGAGAGGGCATGGAGCCGCTGCACGCTGCCCGCCACCTGCCTATATGGGCTAAGTGACAGTCCAAATGCCAAACAACGGGGGGAGGGGGGTGTTGTTTGCCCGCCCTCCCAAAACAAAACACCAGCCGTTACTGGTGGAGAGATAAGATAGGAAGTGTGTTACTGGCCGGATCACCAGGTGAAAATAAAGTAAAAAAAAAATAGCCTAAAAAAAGAAAACAAATGCATTTGCCACATTTAAGGATTGGTAAGCTGCAATATTTTACATTTTTTTATGCACTCTCTATCAAATATATAATAAATATATGAATTATAGTTGGCAGTAGGGTATACAGATGTTAGTGGACCCAATTTGTTCTGACTAATGCAGAAAGCACTCTGTAGAGTATTGCATAGAGTAGTTGCACAGACAATATATGAATATAGTGTGAAAACAAGGTATTACACCCCTCCTGGTGAAGAGCCCAGTGGTTCATTCCATGGGGTATAACAAACAACAACTATAGTGGAGGGGAGTCTTAACCTGTAATAACCAATATGGTGTGCACATGTGTCCTAATAACCATAATCTCAAGTATACGTGCCTAATTTAACAGCAGAACTAAAGGATTGAGTCCAATCTGAGAGGGCAGTTGAAGAAAATATGGACAAGGCCAAAAGGAGATAAGGAGAAGGGGATAGAGGTGGGGTAAAGGGAACTGCGTTGGGTGGGAGGGAGTCTCTAATTGGCGATGAGCATAGGTCCTATAGATTGCAATTAGCCAGTTAGATCCAATGGAGAATTACCACAGCTAATGACTATCTATGGGTTCACAGGTACTTGTTGGCGCGTTATTTGTTTGTATTCAGCTGAATAAAAGTCCAAAAAGTAGAACTATGTTTTGGTAAATCTGCTGGTGGTCCCTTTAAGGGAACTAGTTACATCCTCCATTTGTTCAATATCCTCTATGCCAGTGGTTCTCAACTCCGGTCCTCGGGACCCACCAACAGGCCAGATTTTAAGTATTACCTTGGGGAGATGCAGACTAGAACAGTGTTTCCCAACCCAATCCTCAAGGCACCCCAACAGGTCACGTTTTCAGGATTTCCCTCAGATGAAACAGATGTGGTAATTACTAAGGCAGTGAAACTGATCAAATCACCTGTGCAAAATAATGGAAATCCTGAAGACGTGACCTGTTGGTGTGCCTTGAGGACTGGGTTGGGAAACACTGGAGTAGAATACTGCAATCACTGAGCAGCAAATGATATCATCTGTGATGTATTTCAGTTATCCTGCAAACCTGGCCTGTTGGGGGGTCCCGAGGACCGGAGTTGAGAACCACTGCTCTATGTGATGGAACCACGGTTGAACCGAGGATGGCAAAGGGGATTTCTTTAAGACATGGAAACAAACCACACATTGCTTTATGTGCACATTTTAAATTCTATATACTTTATTTTTTATTATGTTTATACTAGGGACACAATATAAACCTATAGAATTTGTACATTCTTCACTATACTTTCTATCTCACAAATTAAAAGCGTGCAATAATCTAAGTGACCATTTCTTTCTCTCAAAAACTGTAATAAAAGCTGTAAAATATTTGCTTAGATGGGGTAGAAATGTCTGTATGATCACTAGGGGACTTTCACTGCTGTGTCTGAGACAATGAGGAGGGAGCTAGGAGAAAGCCAGGAGAGCAGCTGCTCTTGTGCACATCGCTAGATCGATAGGGGCTCAGGTAAGTATTATGGGGAGCTGGGAGTTGCACACAGAAGGTTTTTGCAGACAATGCATGAAGGTAAAAGAAACCTTAGCCTTTAGAAACACTTTAAACTGCCATGGAGTTAAAGTGCTTCTAAAGACTTAAAGTGTTACTAAACCCAAAAAAGTAAAATCAGTCTGTATATGCAGTAAAATATGTTTGTGATGCTCACTGTGAAACCCAGGGGGTTAATCCTCTGCATTATGTAAAAAGGCTGATCCTCTCCTCCCTCCACTGTCCCCGATATATTACCTGATAATACAGAGCCAGGGGACAGGCTGCACATGCTCAGTTTGATGTGTATTGCTAGAGAGTTCAGCACAGGACCAATCAGCACTGTCCAGATAGAGGGTCAGGGATTGTGCATCCTGATAGGACGATCAGTGTAGAATGAAAACACCTCCTTCAAGCTTTAACCAGACACTGATAGAAGTCACAAGACTGCTATATACTGCTGATGAGAAAAAGTATTTAGCAGTTTATATTTACGAAAATAATTGCATTTCCATGTTCTGTGTACTGTGGGAGACCAGCTATAGTGAATGCAGGGTCCTGGGTTTAGTAACACTTTAAGTTTCTTTCACGTATTCTCTGCATGAAGGTAAAAAAATAATTCTGTGCACATGATCCCCCCAACCCCGCACAAGTGCCCCCATAGCAGGCAGCTTGCTTTGAAGGCACTCGTCGAAGAGGAGGAGCCAGGAGCGCCAGGTTCACCCTGACAGCGGGAATGAAATAGTGTGAGTTCAACTGAACTTGCACAATTTGATTCCCGCATGCCAGTGATTTCAGAGACATCTGTGCTGCACATGGGTTGCTGCACAGATGTCTATGGAAATCGCACCCTGACGTCACCAAAAGTAGTACAGAAACTACTTTTGGGAATCGGTGCGGCACCGCAAATGCAAAATGCGGCGTCGCACCGATTCGGGCGGTGCCATTGCTGGTAATCGCCACCTATTTGGCATGCGATTTGACATGTCGCATGCTAAATCGCTCCAATTTGAACCTAGGCTAAAAAAAAGCAAGATTTAACAGCACACATTCCTTTGAATACTCTAGATGAGAGGTTCTCCTGTATTCAGCATCTGAGAGCCCATTGAGTAATGTCAGTACACATCATTGAACTTCTCAGGAGTAAAGTACTCTGGGCAGCTCAGATACTCGGGATGATTTAATGGATTGTCTGAGAAGTCTAAATAAGGTAACAAAGTAATAGCCCTTGTTGCTTTGAATTATCCCGTTGCAGAGAACATGCTGAAATAGAAAATCCAATATTTCATGTACATTTTTCTTCACTCCAAGCATCTGCTGCAAGCTAAAACATTTCCGGCAGGTCTAAAATAGTTCAGATTAAAGCCTGTCACGGCACTTAGCAACATATACAGCGTGCACATACAGAACAGAAATGCTGCGTGCATGCTAAAGCTGCGAGCTGTGATCAAAGATAATTAACATAGCATTTCTTTCCTATAATAACACTGCATTTAGCTGTCATTTTCCATACAAACACAAATATCACACTATAAACAAGCTAGACCTCTTTATATTAGATAAGAGGATGACATAATGCACTATACTCAATAAAGCAAGCCATGCTTTGGCCTTAATTGCACATTTTATGCCTTTGCTTTGTCTTTAAATCACGGGGATTTGTGCAGATTTGAATTCAATCAAGGGTAAATTGGACGCTGTAAATGTGGTCATGGATATTTGTCCGGACAGGGATTTGTCTATGTTTGATAAACTAGATAATCCACTGTAATCCCCAATTGGACATACCCTCTGAATGGGATTATCAACATGGCACTGTGCGCCTTGGCTGTGCTGTTTGTGGTGTCCCTCGTGATGTGTTTTTGTGAAGAACATCTGTTGATTTGTTATCCGCTTTTACTCATTCCTTGTACTTCTCAGCTTTTACTCATTTTTTGTAGTTGAACTCCTTCCTTACCTTCAGTGTTGTTACAAAATTGTATCGTCTCCTCTTCTGTACTGAATTGACTTAAGCCTCGTACACACGGGGCGACGATCATACGTACGATCATCTCAAATCGTATGTTGCATAATGTAACTTGCATACTGACTGCACTACACGATCGTACGAGCATAGAAGAACGTTCAGGTGCATGTAATTAGCATCCAGCTGTTCCTGACTTCGGAGCATGCGTGTTTTGCACAATACAACTTGTTGTACCAACTGCTCTGTACACACGATACAACGGTCGTATGAGCGATTGTTGGTACGACCAAGATTTCTAGTTTGCTCATACAACTCCCTTGTACAGCCGTCGTATGTCGGCTGTTCTAATCGCGCATACAAACGATATCACGTACAATGGTCGTTCGTATGACCTGTTCTATACGATCGTCGCCCCGTGTGTACGAGGCTTTGCTCTGATTTCTCTGCACACTGTTAGCTTCTCACCTGCAGCAAGTCATCAGTGTTAATTTCGTGAACTAAAATAATTTCCTCAGCTAAATTAGTACTATTTTAGTTGACTAAAATAGGAGTAAGACAAATCAGATGACAAAAATATGACTACAGTAATACCTTGGATTACGAGCATAATTCATTAAAGAAGCATGCTTGTAATCCAAAGCACTTGTATATCAAAGCGAGTTTCCCCATAAGAAACAATGGAAACTCAGATGATTCGTTCCACAACCACTACTGGTGTATGCAGTACTGTATGTGGCCAGAGTTGCGGGGGCGCTGGTGTATGCAGTACTGTATGTGGCCAGAGTTGCGGGGGCACTGGTGTATGCAATACTGTATGTGGCCAGAGTTGCGGGGGCGCTGGTGTATGCAGTACTGTATGTGGCCAGAGGTGCGGGGGCGCTGGTGTATGCAATACTGTATGTGGCCAGAGTTGCGGGGGCGCTGGTGTATGCAGTACTGTATGTGGCCAGAGGTGCGGGGGCGCTGGTGTATGCAATACTGTATGTGGCCAGAGTTGCGGGGGCGCTGGTGTATGCAGTACTGTATGTGGCCAGAGGTGCATGGGGCGTTGGTGACACTCAGAGATGCTCGGGAACTGTTGACACGTCCGGGTGCTCCGACGCAAGTTACGCCCGCCCCACGCAGCTGGGAGTGTCTCCGAGCATCTCAGAGTTCTCCAGGAAGCGCTGGGAGCCAACAGCTCCCCTGGACCTCTGCCCACATACGATAATACATACACCAGAGGCTTGCATCCCACTCGTCTTGCGAGACAGCGCTCGCAAATCAAGTCAGGATTTAAAAAAAAAAAAAATAGCTCGTATTGCTAAGCGCTGGTATACCGCGTTGCTACAATTCAATAATTGAAAAGAATATTTGTGTGTAGGGAAACCACCTCTTAACCACTTCCTGCCTGGTCTATTGTAAAATGACAGCCAAGCAGTAGCAGCGTTATCCTGGGTTTATTTCGTTTGGGTAGAATGTCGCACGACCGCGCAATTGTCAGTTAAAGCGATGCAGTCCCGAATCGCAAAAAATGCTCTGGTCCTAAAGTGTGAAATCCTTCCGGGGCTGAAGTGGTTAAAGTACCTAAAGGGTAGGTTTATAATAATAGGGCTTTCCTGTAAGTACAAGGAGAGTTTCCTAAATGTGATAGTCACTACTTCTACAGCCGTTGACATCACCAGTGCACTGCGCTCTGCAGGGATGGCATTCTGTCCTTTCAGAGTGCTGTGCCACGATCGCGGCCGCTGTACGCATGTCCACAAACCCAGAAGGAAAGCCCTGTGAAGGTGGAAGCCCTGTGTCAGCGGTGATAACGCGTCACTGGAGGGCTTTGTTTTAAGGTAAGGCTTTCAGAATGTCCTATGTATGCTATGCATACTACCACAATGTGACATTATTCTGTAGGGGGAAACTTTACAACCAATTTAAGTCAAGCAGAAGTCGATGCCCAGTGTTTACAGTCTTCACCTGGGGCCCAGATCTGCACAGAAATCAATAACAGGATCATCAACGCTACCTGCATGTTTTATATCACACCATCTGAATTTATATAACTACAGTTAGCAGGATGTTGTTAAAGACATATTAAACCCAAAACCAAACTGGTGTTTTTTTTTGGGGGGGTGGCAAACAACCTCCCCCCCCCCTCCTGCTCGCTCACTGTCTGCCGGTTGGTTTGGCACTTACCCCATCCAGGTGGCGGGCGGCACTAGGCATCATTTGCCTGTCCTTTCAGCCAATCGGTTGACGGGTTTTACGACCCACTTCCTGATTGGCCGGGAGGAGGATTAGTGTGAGAATAGCCAATATTCCTTCACTATTGTTACACAACTGTGTGGGCTCTGCGCCCTGAGCCCAGCCTTTTTTTAAGTCTATTAGAGCTTCTGGCTCTAATCACATGCTTAAAAAAACACAGACCCACCCCCCATTGGAATCCATGGGCCAGCGCCCTGTATGTAAATAAGGGGGCCGGATGCTTGGGGGGGTGGCACCCCTGTGCCCGTAAGGCTGCTATCACACTGGGGAGGCAGGTCCATTAGCGGTAAAGCGACGCTTGTTTTACGGGTGCTTTACCGCTGTTTAACCTCCCTGGCGGGATGATTATTTCAGATTTTTGGTGCTGAAAGCGGTACATTATTTTGCATGAAAATTTGGCGTTTTATATTGTAGGCCGGTAATTCTTAGCAATAACTCACTTAAATCTGTCCAAACAAGAGTCTAGTAGACATCCCGGGTATGATAAAGTTTGAAACATGAAATCATAAATTATAATTTAATAAATAACTAAAAATAATTATCAAAAATAATAATATAATAGTAATAAAATTTATTCAATAATGTAATCAAACCAAAAACGCAGAAATTTGCTAATTTGCAGAATTGTCGCTGTCGTCACTTTCAGTTTCTGATGATAAATTTCCCCAAAAATCAGTATCACTCAATTCTGCAAATGATTCTTATTTACTATCGCTGTTTTCTAGCTGATCAAAAAACACTTTTGACGCAAAGGGACACTTTTTGGTTGCTATGGACATTCTCATGTTTCCAGGCAGAAAGAATGACATTTATTATATAAAAGTGCATGCAGGGCTCTGGGCAAACCACTAGGGACAAAGGGGATGTGAAATGTTTTCATACAGTAATGTAATCTGTAAGATCACAGTGTACTGTATGTGCTGTGTGTGTTTAACTTTTTGAATTTCCCGCCGGTCTCCGTCCCCGTGCGACGCGACGCTCGCAGGAAACGGAGCCCGGCACACAGAGTCATCTGGCGGCAGACAGACACGCTGACACCGCGGGAGGACATCGTTGGATCCAGGGGACAAGGTGAGTAACATTGCCTCGATCCAGCGATGCAATCCCGAGTGTGGCTCGGGGTTACCGCTCTTGGTACTGAAAATCCACCCCGAGCCACACTCGGGAATACCGCCAGGGAGGTTAAGCGTCACTTTTCGGCCACGAGTGAGTTGCTTTTAACTCCCAAGAAGGGGTTAAAAGCACCCGTTTTGCGGCGCTTTGGAAGCGCCGCCCATTCATTCCAATGGGCAGGGGTGGTGGAGGAGCGGTGCATACAGCGCTCCCAAACCGCCTCAAAGATGCTGCGCAGCAGGACTTTTTTTCCCATCCTGCAAGCGCACCGCCACAGTGTGAAAGCACTCGGGCGAGGGCTTTCACACTCGGGAGGCAGTTTTCAGGCTCTTTACAGGCTCTTTAAATGCCTGAAAACTGCCTCAGTGTGAAAGGGGTTTTATGGATGGCCCGCCACTGATTTTATCCCTTTCACCTGCTGATCTGCCCAGCAGGAGCAGCCCATCCATTAAGGGCACACGGGGCCATCCCCTCTGTCCTTGTTACCAGTTTCCCGAATGGCGGAGAAGACAGGCAATCCTATTTGACGCCTTTCTCGGAGGAGGAGGAGGGGGATGCACGGCCGAAACCAAGCCGCTCCCTGGTTGTCGGACACCGCTGCCAGCCTGCTGCCCGCCCCCAGATGGGGTAAGTGTGGGACTTTGAAGTCCCCACTGCCCTGGGGGGGGGGGGGGTACTGTCAGGGGGGTAGATGGATGCTAGGTACCCCTCTGGTGATACTATATACCCCACTGGTTTTACTATATACTCCTCTGGTGATGCTATATACTCCTCTGGTGATGCTATATACCCCTCTGGTGATGCTGTATATACCCCTCTGGTGATGCTGTATATACTCCTCTGGTATTGCTGTATATACCCCTATCTGGTGATGCTGTATACCCTATCTGTGATGCTGTATATACCCCTATCTGGTGATGCTGGGCTGTATACTCCTGACACAATGGGTGAAATCTATAAGGGGTGGGCTTATGAAAAGTGTGAGGGGTCACAAAGGAAGGACGAGGTCTGGCACCCCCCCATCCTAAAATGTCACCAGCTCAGCCCAGTAATATTCCTCCTGTATTAGAAAGCCCCCACTCTGGATTAAGGAGCACAGGGGGCACCTTTGGACAGCAACATTGTCTGGGGGGGGGGGGGAGTGTTGGATGTACTAGCAGATTTAAATACACTTAACAGATTTAAGCCAAACTCCAGCTAATACTTTATTAGCAATTACAGCAATTTATGTTTCTTTGGTAAAAATGTTTACATAAATAAATAAAAGATCATTGTAAGCATCTCTGTCAGTAGTAAATTGTTTGTCTCATCCCTGTAACTGACACATTTGGAAGAGAGATTGTTCTTTTGAAAAACAACAGACTCGCTAGCCAGATCACCAAGTAAAAATAGAAGAAAGAAAGCCTAAAAAAGAAAACGAATGCAGCCATCACATCTAAGAATTGGTAAGATGCACTATAATAAATGTTTGCTTTTAAATGTAATACTGCTTTAACCATATTCTGGCAAGCAAAGCCTGTTATGAGTTGCACCAAGAGATTGTGTAAAGGAGGATATTGGGCTCAGATCAGCGATATTCACCGCGATCAGCCCCCGTGTATCTAATATAAAATATATTTACAGCGACAGGTCCCTCCCTTCAATCACAAAAGATTAAATCATAAATAATTGTTTTGATCCCAATGTACTGATATGGCCCCAGAAACATTTTGAACATAATCCAAATAATAATAAAGACATCAAAAGTTCTTCCTTCTGGAGCTCAGCGCTTGTCTCTTTCAAGTGGAAACATATTGCAAAAGTGTTTTTTTTTTAAAGAAAAAATGTTGGAATGAGCTAATAGGTAAGCATTGTAAATAGATTCCTTTTTCATAAAATATTTTATTTTTGGATTTACAGCCTATAATTCATCATCCCTTTGTAAACATGGAAGCATTTTCCTTTCTTTGTCTCTACTGTTAGACTATGTTTTAATTGAGATCATTAATATGTCTAAACATCAAAAGTGGAGTAATATATTCTTATTCTGGACAGTTGAACAGTGGTGAAGGATAATTGTGTTATTCAAGCGTTCAGCCCATTGTAATTCTTCTACCTAATAATTTAGCTCCAGCGGCATCCAACTTGGCCCACAAACGGACAGCCCAATGAAAATGCTGCATTTATACTCATTCAGGGTTACACAGCCTATTCACTCAATAGATGTCATGTTCAGCTTGGAATTCATTGTGTGCAGCTTATTGGCCCACTCTCTAATCCAGGGTTTCTCAATCAGGGTTCCATGGAACCCTAGGGTTCCTCCAGAGGTTGCTAGGGGTTCCTTGAGCAATGGTCAATTTCTACCTCTCAGATAAATTCCCAATGACATAATTGATCTTTTTAGCTATCTGTAAGGGGGTAATTCTTCCCAATGACCACAAGTATAAGGAGCATTCTTCCCATTGACCATCACACTAATGTATCATGAGTTGTAGATTTTACATTTTTAGCAGGGGTTCCCTGAGACCAGACCACTATTTTAAGGGTTCCTCTGTGTTAAAAAGGTTGAGAAAGGCCGCTCTAAACCCATAGCCCATATCCTTTCTGATTGGCCATGGTCCGCAGCTTGCCAAAATCAGACAAAGTATTCGCTGGTCCCAAGGATCGCTTAAAGCAGAACGACAGACAAAACATTTTTTTTTTCATTTTGAATAGTGTAAGGGTAACGGCTGGTGCTCCATCGGTCGGAGGGGGCAGACGGACCTGACCACGGGCCTCCCCCCCATCCACCCCCCCGGTCCCCAGTTCACTCACCCTGTGTGCTGACAGGTGTGAGATGGCCACGGCGGCAGCGGCGTCCCCCCTCAGTCTCCTCCCTGTCCCGGCTCCATCGGTCGGGCTTCCCATGCACCTCCTCAGCCGTACGTCTTCTCCCTCCTCCTCCTCTTTATAAGCCAATAGGATGGCTTCTCCTTTTCGCCAATCGGGAAATGGGTCTCACGATACGCTTCCTGATTGGCCGGGAGGAGAACCAGTGTGATAATTGCAAGGGAAAATGATCTTGCAAAGTGAACAGCGTATTTGCCTTTAGTAAAGGAGGCCCATGAATCCAACATTCTTGAAAGTACTGGATTATGAAGATCACTAGTGTTGAGCGAACCCGGACTGTAACGTTCGGGTCCGTACCGAACTTTAGGGTGTCCGTGGCACGGACCCGGACCCGGACATTTCAAAAATCGTTCGGGTTCGGTCCGGGGTTCTGCTATTTTACTCCACGTGTTGAGAAGCTGCAGGGCAGCCAATCAACAAGCGTTTCACTGGTTTGCCCTTAGAAGCCATCACAGCCATGCCTACTAATGGCATGGCTGTGATTGGCCGGTGCATCATGTGACCCAGCCTCTTTATAAGCTGGAGTCACAGTGCTGCAGTCACATGCTCCTTGGGTTAGTGTAGGGAGAGGTAGCTGACTGCGTGAGGGACAGATTTGAGACATTTTAAGACCTGATCCTGCATCCTGAGATAGATTACTTTACTACTGCTGTCTGTGCTGTTGCTCTGAGGACAGATAGCA
>BLSH010376701.1:308611-325578 GCA_018402905.1 Glandirana rugosa
ATTTATGAAAGAAGTCGAGACACATATGTTTCCTCGTACCCCCTCGAGTACAGGTATTACAGGTACCCCATCACTGTGTCGGTGTTTACTAGGTGTTACCGAGTTTTCACTTTACCAGGTCTTCATAAATCTGTCTTATTTCCATCTATTTCGTGGACCTGGTCTACCGTAGGTAGGTGCCTGGAGTTTCCTTAACTCGAGACTGTAAAGTTTCGGTAACATAGAGTAAAAATCCCTGAGGAATTACTGACCTTATCACGGTGACCTAACCGCATCCCGGTTACACCACGGGTATAAATTTTTCCCTAGTTTCAGAAATGGTTCATTGGACTTTGATCCCTTTTTAAATATGGGCACCACATTGGCCCTACGCCAATCCAGTGGCACTATTCCAGTCATTAAGGAGTCCCTAAAAATGAGATACAATGGCTTTGAAATGTCAGAGCTCAATTCCTTTGAGGTCCGTGGATGGATGCCATCTGGTCCAGGTGCTTTATCTACCTTTATTCTGTCTAAATACTTCTGGACCATTTCACTTTTGAGCCATTGTGGATCATTTGTGGCTGTGTTACTACCCCATGGACATTATGGACATGAGCTCCCCCATGCTCCTTTGTATACACAGAGCTGAAGAAAGTATTTAATAAGTTTGCCTTGTCATTGTCCCCAGTCACGCACTCTAGATTATTTTGTAAAGGGCCTACATGCTCAGACCTGACCTTTTTACTATTAAGATATTTGAAGAATTTTTTGGGGTTTGTCTTACAATCTTTTGCAATCTGTCGTTCGTTGAGAATTTTTGCATCCTTGATTTCCTTTTTACATATTCTGTTATATTCTTTGTAACATTTAAAAGATGATAGCGTTCCCTCATTTTTATATTTTTTAAATGCTCTTTTCTTATCATTTATAATTTTTTTAACTTTGGCCGTGAGCCACATAGGTTTTCTTTTTAGCCTCTTAAATTTATTGCCCATGGGAATATACTTTGCAGTGAGTTCGCATATAGTTTTTTTTGAAAAATTCCCATTTCTGTTCTGTGTTCATTGATGCCAATATTCCCTACCAGTCTAAGTGCTGGAGAGCAGCCCTCATCTTTGTAAAATTTGCTCTCTTAAAATTAAGTGATAGCAGCCTAGAGATCGTGTGGGAAGCCCACAAGGCTTACACCAGGGGGGTCCTGATCAGATTGGGTGCACGCCTTAAAAAGGAGAGGATGAAACAGCAGGAGGACCTGCTCAAAAAAATTGGAATCTTGGAGAGGACTCATAAGGAGAGTCTGGCGAAACAGACCTTGGCAGAGTTGACTATGCTTAGACAACAGCTGCGCTCCCTGACGCTGACCAGAGCAAAGGAATACATTGCGAAATGCAGAAAATCCTTTTACGAACACAGCAATAAGAGCGGCAAACTACTGGCCTGGGCCCTACGAGACCAGAGGGTAGGCTCGTTCATAGCCGAGATGTTGGATGATAGACAACAAAAAAGACATAAAATGGAAGATATCGCTGATATCTTTCAGAAATACTATACTACGCTGTATAATCTATCACCTGAGGAGACAGGGGAGAGTCATATGCCCAAGACGGAAGCTATAAGAGAATATATAGCCCAATCTGGCCTTCCCACGCTGCAGGATGAGGACCTGGCGGACCTCGAGACCCCGATCACCGCCTTGCAATATCCCAGACGAAACTGGGTAAAGCGCCTGGACCTGATGGGTACACCCTTGTGTATTACAAAATTTTTGAGGGCATCCTAGCACCTCACTTCCTGGCAGCGTATAATGCAGCGGGTACTGGATCGGGCCTCCCGACGGACACCTTAAGAGCCCATATAACGGTCATAGCGAAAGAAGGGAAAGACCCTCTACAGTGCCAAAGATATCGTCCCATTTCCCTCCTTAATGTGGACCTTAAACTGTTCACGAAAATTTTGGCTAACCGGATGTTGGAAAAGATACCGCAACTGATACACTCGGACCAGGTTAGCTTCGTGCCTTCGAGGGAAGCAAGGGACAACACGACTAAGGCCATCAGCCTTATTCACACGGCACAGTCCCGCGGTGTCACCATGCTGATCCTGTCGACGGACGCCGAAAAGGCCTTCGACAGGGTCAGCTGGCCCTTTCTGTTTGAGACCTTGCGGTGTCTTGGCCTGGGTCAGAGGATGATGCACTGGATTGGAGCTATATATTCACATCCAACCGCTCAGGTCAAGATAAATGGACTATTATCGACATCATTCCAGATTACCAACGGGACCTGACAGGGCTGCCCCCTGTTGCCACTGATCTTTATATTGACCATGGAACCACTCTTACGCAGAGTGAGAGCTAACCCGGACATTTCAGGCGTGAATGTGGGATCAGGGTTGTGTCCCAAAATAGCGGCTTACGCCGACGACCTACTATTCTTTCTGGCAAAACCCCTGATTTCGCTGCCAAATTTACTGGCAGAACTTCAGACCTACGGCACTCTTTCCTCATTTAAGGTCAATTGCCAGAAGTCAGAGGCGATGGGAGTGTCACTATCTCCAAGAATGCTATCTCTTCTGAAGGCAGATGTCCCCTTTAAATGGGCATCCTCCTATATTAAATACTTGGGGATTAAGCTTCCAAACACCATAGCCGACATTTTTAAACTGAACTTTCCTCCCTTGTTGGCGGTAATCAAAAAGGACCTCGTGAAATGGACAACGGGCCTGTTCTCTTGGTTCGGAAGATGTAGCATACTCAAGATGAACGTAATGCCCAGAATCTTGTATGTGCTACAGGCGCTCCCGATCCATATCCCTGGATCGTTCCTCCACTCTATCACTAGGACCTTCGGAGAATTTTTATGGCAGCAGAAGCCTCCTAGGGTCGCCCAATCACTCTTACGCCTGCCAAAATTGATGGGGGGAATTGCGCTCCTGGATGTGAGTTTGTACATGGTGGCGTGCCACCTCGCTAGAGCACTCGATTGGTGCAAGCACGGGGCCCTCAAACAGTGGGTGCTGATCGAACAAGCACTGACCAACCTCCCGTTAGACACGCTGCCATGGTGTGCCCATGGGAGGACAGCAGGCGTGCTGGCCCACCCCACGGTGGATGAGACGTAGCATCAATGCGCCAAACTGTTGTCTTCGGAGATCGCCCCGTATCCTTCACCTCTCACCCCCATAGTGGGCAATCCCGAATTTGACCCAGGGTGGCACAAATCTATAATATCTGCCCTCAAAGAGACAAACATGTCTCAGGCCAGACACTTTATCCTCAACGGGACTTGGCTCACCAGACAGCGCATAATGGAAGATCAAAGGTTGGCCAGCCTCTCGTTCTGGCAAAATGTCCAGCTGACACACTATCTGGGGTCCCTGCCCTCTTCAACGTCCTATTGCAGACAACTTACTTCCTTTGAACTCTTGTGTGAGGATAAATCACCCACACGTCACACAATCTCTCAGACTTACAACCTTTTGTTGACCCCTCCAAGAGACTTTAAACTGCCATTCCTGGCGAAATGGGAGGAGGAGCTGGGCATTGACCTCTCTCACAGACAAGCGGATAGAGTTCTCCTCTTTGCCCATAAAACTTCCATCTGTTCGTCTCACCAAGAGGCAAATTTCAAAATTCTGACACGCTGCTATCATACACCAGTGAAGCTCCACCAGATGTTTCCACAATGCCCCGATACTTGCTGGAGATGCGGGGAAGAACCGGGCTCTCTACTTCATGTTTTCTGGTCCTGCAAGCTACTGCAGCCATATTGGACTGAAGTCCTTAGAATCACTCAAAAATTCACGGACCACGAATAAGCCCTAGATCCCGCCTTGTTCCTGATCCACCACCATCAATTCCCAAGCAAGTCGTATAGAAAGTCGATCCTGCCATCCCTGATCACTGCAGCTAGGAGCTGTATCCCCCATCTCTGGAAACAGACGCAGACCCCTTCAATCGCTATGTGGCTGGGGAATGTTGCGAAGGTAAACAGAATGGAGGACTTGATGTCTACGGAGAAAGGTACCAGGGAGCGCTTCCTTAAGAAATGGTACTACTGGCACAAGTTTGTCTATACCGACGAATACAAAGATCTACTTGGCTAAACCCCTATAAGACTTCTTAAAGTGAGTTCTGTGGCGGGGGCCCTCTTCCCCCTTTCTCACCTCCCTCTATGCCTGTTGCCCTCCTCCTACTGCCCCCCCTTTTTTTTTTTTTTTTTTTGTTTGTGTCCCCATTTTTGACCGTGAAGCTCTATGATAACACCAGCATACAGAGGGCAGTATCTCCTTTATGTTTGAACAAGAAGGTTGATAACGAAACCGCTAATGAGTTGCTCGAGACACTTCAGAGAAATTTCCTTTGTTAGTCTTTTCGATGTACAACTATTTGTATACCACCTAATGTAAGATCTATGGTATTTCTATGTCCCTATGTGCTGGAAATAAATAAAGTATTGAAAAAAAAAAAAGATATTTATTGCTAAAAAACAAAACAAATATCCTTTGTCAATTGCTTAAAACGGCAGTAAAGTCCGTAATGAAAAAAAGAAAAGGTCCACCTTTCGGGTTCCAGCTGTACGAATGGCTGAATCACGATTATGTCACTCCCGAGCATGCGTGTGGGAGTCAAGGCCACGGCACAGAGCTCTGAAGGTACAGCACGGGTAAGCTGTGACATCACCGGCTGCATCCCATGTGAATATCTCCTAAACTGGAGGTCCCCAACCACCAGGCCGCGGACCCTTACCTGGCCACGGCCTGGTACCTGGCCATGGCCTTTTTGCAGCCGGGCTGTGAGTGTGGAGGGCAGGGAGCATGAGCAAGACAGCAGGCGGCATGAGAGAGACAACAGTTGGGCGGGTGGCATGAGAGAAACAATGGGCGGGCCGGCGGGCGGCATGAGAGAGACAATAGGCGGGTGGACGAGGGAGCATAGAGATGACATCATCCCTCACTGCCCGCCCTGCATCATCGCAATTCCGTCCTCACACTGTGGTGGAGCGAGCAGCACAGAGATTACATCATCTCTCACTGGCCGCCCTCACTCACTCACTGGAAAGCTGGGGAGAGAAGCCTCTTTCTGTGCTGTCACTGTTGCCTGTCATCAAATTGCCTTTATATTTAACCACTTCCTTACTGGGCACTTAAACCCCCCTCCTGCCCAGACCAATTTTTGGCTTTCAGCGCTGTCGCATTTTGAATGACAATTGCGCAGTCGTGCGATGTTGTACCCATACTAAATTTATATAATTTTTTCTCCACAAATAGAGCTTTCTTTTGGTGGTATTTGATCACCTCTGCGTCATTTCTGATCGCCGCTATAAACAAACAAAGAGCGATGATTTTGAAAAAAAAAACAATATTTTTTCCTTTTTGCTATAATAAATATCCAAAAAGAAAATAAAAAATAAAAATCATTCAACAGTTTTGGCCGACATATATTCTTCTACATATTTTTGGTAAAAAAAAAACGCAATCAGCGTATATTGATTGGTTTGCGCAAAAGTTATCGCGTCTACAAAACATAATAATTGATTTATGGCGTTTTTATTATTTATTTATTTTTTACTAGTAATGGCAGTGATCTGCGATTTTTATCAGGACTGCAATATTGGGGCAGACATGTCGGACATTTTTGACACTTTTTTTGAGACCAATGACATTTATACAGCGATCAGAAATTTAAATGTCCACTGATTACTGTATAAATGTCATTGGCAGTGAAGGGATTAACATGCAGGGGGCAGTGAAGGGGTTAACTATGTTCCCTGGGCGTGTTCTAACTGTGGGGGGGGGGGCGGGGCTGGCAAGGACATAACAGAGCTAACTGATCCCAGTGACAGGGATCAGTAGATCTGTCATGTCCCCTTCAACAGAACAGAGAATTGCCGTGTTTACATTGGCGGTTCCCCATTCTGCAGGTCTGACAGGGGATCGCGGGTCTCGGGCGGACATCGAGTCCGCCCGACCCGCGGGCACGCCCATGCATGGGTGCGCGGGCGCGCCGCCGCCGCCTGTGAGTGCGCGCCGGGAGCGCGCACATGGCCAGGACGTCCGTGGACGTCCACCCGGCGATTCAGATCCGCGCTGGAGCCGTACTTTGGCTATAGTGTGGATCTGAATGGGTTAAAAAGGGACAAACTGCATCTTCATCTGGTGGCAGGATAGTGACAATCCGTATTTGGTGGCAACTGACAATCCGCATCTGGTGACAGGCGACGTGGCAACTTACAAGCTGCATCTGGTGGCACATGATGTGGCAAGTGACAATCCTCATCTGGTGGCAGACGACGTGGCAAGTAACAAGCTGCATCTGGTGGCACGTGACGTGGCAAGTGACAAGCTGCATCTGGTGGCATGGGACGTGGCAAGTGACAAGCTGCATCTGGTGGCAGACGACGTGGCAAGTGACAATCCGCATATGGTGGCAGGCGTTGCTCCCAGGGCTCCCACTGATTCTGCATTATGGCGAGTTGAACTATTTCATTTTATATTACAATGTAGTAATAGAAATAATGTGCTTCAATCATCCTGACACCATATCAACCATGGTGCCGTGATGATTAAAGCGACAACACCAGCCATTGCCCTGACAAATTGCCCGCTAAAAAAACGCACCGTCACTCCCCCCCCCACCCCCCGGGGCTTGGCATAATTTTCTTCCAGCTGGTCCCTGGTGCTAAAAAGCTTGGGGACCACTGTCCTAAACAGTGCAGGTTTAGGATATATTGAATGTACCTACATGTAAGCCTTTTTTCAGGCTTACCTGCAGGTACAAGTTAAAAATTGGACTTTACTACCATTTTAAGAGGGAGGGGGGTGGGGTCAGAGGAGAAGAAGTGCTTTTAACCTCCCTGGCGGTATTCCCGAGTGTGGCTCGGGGTGGAATTTCAGTACCATTAGCAGTAACCCCGATCCACACTCGGGATTGTATCGCTGGACCCTGGCAATGTTACTCACCTTGTCACCTCGATCCAGCGATGTTCTCCCGCGGTGTCAGCGTGTCTATCCTCCGCCTGATGCCTCTGTGATGCCGGGCTCCGTTCCCTGCAAGCGCCGCGTCGCACGGGGGCGGAGCCCGGTGGCAAATTCAAAAAGTGAAACACACACAGCACATACAGTACACTGTAATCTGTAAGATTACATTACTGTATCAAATCATTTCACATCCCCTTTGTCCCCAGTGCTTTGTCCAGTGCCCTGCATGCACTTTTATATTATATTTGTCATTCTTTCTGCCTGGAAACATGAGAATGTCCATAGCAACCAAAAAGCGTCCCTTTACGTCAAAAGTGGTTTTTGATCAGCTAGAAAACAGCGATAGTAAATAAGAATCATTTGCAGAATTGAGTGATACTGATTTTTGGGGAAATTTAGCATCAGAAACTGAAAGTGACGACAGTGACAATTCTGCAAATGAGCAAATTTCAGTGTTTTTGATTTGATTACATTATTGAATACATTTTATTACTATTATGTTATTATTTTTGATAATTATTTATAGTTATTTATTATATTATAATTTATGATTTTGTTGTTTCAAACTTTTTCATACCCAGGATGTCTACTAGACTCTTGTTTGGACAGATTTAAGTGAGCTATTCCTAAGAATTACAGGCCTACAATATAAAACGCCAAATTTCCATGGAAAAAAATCGTACCGCTTTCAGCACCAAAAATCTGACATAATCATCCCGCCAGGGAGGTTAATGGGTGAATGCGGGCTTTAAAGAAACAAGGGAGACAGTGAACTCTGCACCCCTTCTTTGTTTCAATGTGCAATGTTGCATTACTGATTATAATAACAGATAATAGCATTAATAGATGAGTAGAACTCATCTGGGTTGGAAAAGGAAATGGAAAATTTATTGAATTGTTTGGCAAAAGCCATATATTAATTAATAGGTCATGCATACATTGGTGTATAAAATGATTATCTCATTTGTCGGTGTTATTGATGGTTATATTGTACTATAGTCAGCACATTGCAAGGACATAACATCATTGTTTTGAATCTGACTGCATCTTATTAAGAATGGAGAACTTGGAAGATGAAATGTGGACTTGGCAAACCAAAGTGTAGTCATGTCTTCACTTGTTTACCATAAATTATATTCGGTATCGGTATATCGTTACATACTGGATAGTAGGGTTCTAGACACCTGGAATACACATGGTTTATATCATTAGCTCAGGATTTCAGGATGCTAAGACTCAAGCGTCTGAGCAATACAGCTCATGTTCTGCGTATTTTATGTTTCATTAAATGTTCATCATTCGGTATCCTCAAGGTGAAAAATGGAATGCATAAGTAAAGCATTTATGGTGCCCTGTTTTTCATTGTGCTAATTATTATAAAACAAGCAGACATAAGCAGTTATTAGAGACATTCCTATGCCATTAACAATCATGCAAACCATTAGGTATCATGCACTAATTGTTAGCTTACCTCGCTCCATGTGCTGAACATACTTCTCACGTGAAGGCACATGCTTAGCGCATGTTATGCTATGATGGAGGAGAGCATTAGAAGAAGCCATGTCAGGGAGGACAAGATCTTATCACGTTATGTTGTATGATCACATTGGAAAAAAGACTCCAACACTAAACATTTTCTGCAGCAAGCCAGAAATATTTTACTGAAAGGCACCTGAAAACTGTCATGTTATGGAGGTACAGCTTAACCGCTTGCCGACCGCTGATCGGCATTTGACGGTGACAAGGTGGCTCTATTGCGCGAATCGCCATCATATGATGGCGGCTGTGAGATCGAGCCTAGTGAGAGCGCGCGCTCACTGTGTCCGGGGAGGGCCAGGGAGCGGGTGCGGCGGATTCGATCTCCGCCGGCCACCCGCGATGCCCCCCCCCCCGGAGTGAAAGAACGGAGGTCCGTGTAAGTAAACACGGACCTCCGTTCTGTGAGGGGGGAAGTGCTGTGATCACAGCCTTCCTCTACATGGAGGCTGTGATCACTTCCCTTCCCCAGCTAGGGCAGTCCCCACACAGTTAGAACACGCCCAGGGAACACAGTTAACCCTTGGAGCGCCCCCTGCAGGTTAACCCCTTAACTGCCAATGACATTTACACAGTAATCAGTGCATTTTTATAGCACTGGTCGCTGTATAAATGCCAATGGTCCCAAAAAAGTGTCAAAATGGTCCGACATGTCCGCTGAAATATCGCAGTACCGCTAAAAATCGCAGATCGCCGCCATAACTAGTAAAAAAATAAATAAAATAAAAACCCCAGAAATGAATTCTCATCATCCGTAAACGCGACCACTTTTGCGCAAACCAATCAATAAACGCCGATTGCGATTTTTTTTATCACAAATATGAGGAAGAATATAAATCGGCCAAAACCGATGAAAAGAAATGTTTTTTTATATTTTTTTTGGATTTGTATTTTAGCAAAAAGTAAGAAATTTGAGTTTTTTTGCAAAATTGTCGCTATTCTTTTGTTTATAGCGGCGATCAGAAATGACGCAGCGGTGATCAAATACCACCAAAAGAAAGCTCTATTTGTGGGGAAAAAAAGACACAAATTTCGTTTGGGTACAACGTTGCACGACCGCGCAATTGTCAGTTAAAGCGGCGCAGTGCTGAATCGCAAAAAGGGCTCTGCTCCAAAAGGGGGAAATCCTTCCGGGGCTGAAGTGGATAAACAGGTTCTCATTCAATACCCACAAGTCCCTCATAACAGTTATGTTATACATTTTGCAAATGATTTTGTTCTAAGATTTTTTTTTCCAATAGAAAGTCCTTAGTGACATTTATAAAAACAGTTTGGGGTGAAAACAGGTCAACAGGGTTGATTTAAAGGAGTTGTAAAGGCAGTAGGTTTTTTATCTTAACCTCCCTGGCGGTATGATTATTTCAGATTTTTGGTGCTGAAAGCGGTACATTGTTTTGCATAGAAATTTGGCGTTTTATATTTTAGGCCTGTAATTCTTAGAAATAACTCACTTAAATCTGTCCAAACAAGAGTCTAGTAGACATCCAGGGTATGATAAAGTTTGAAACATGAAATCATAAATTATAATATAATAAATAACTAAAAATAATTATCAGAAATAATAACGTAATAGTAATAAAATGTATTCAATAATGTAATCAAACCAAAAACACTGAAATTTGCTCAGTTGCAGAATTGTCGCTGTCGTCACTTTCAGTTTCTGATGATAAATTTCCCCAAAAATCAGTATCACTCAATTCTGCAAATGATTCTTATTTACTATCGGTGTTTTCTGGCTGATCAAAAACCACTTTTGACGTAAAGGGACACTTTTTGGTTGCTATGGACATTCTCAAGTTTCCAGGCAGAAAGAATGACATAAATAATATAAAAGTGCATGCAGGGCACTGGGCAAACCACTAGGGACAAAGGGGATGTGAAATGATTTCATACAGTAATGTAATCTGTAAGATTACAGTGTACTGTATGTGCTGTGTGTGTTTCACTATTTGAATTTCCTGCCGGTCTCCGTCCCCGTGCGACGCGACGCTCGCAGGTAACGGAGCCCGGCACACAGAGGCATCGGGGGGAGGACAGACACGCTGACACCGTGGGAGGACATCGCTGGATCCAGGGGACAAGGTGAGTAACATTGCCTGGATCCAGCAATGCGATCCCGAGTGTGGCTCGGGGTTACCGCTAATGGTACTGAAATTCCACCCCGAGCCACACTCAGGAATACCGCCAGGGAGGTTAATGCAACTAAATGCTTAATGCTAAATCAACTGCATAGAGGAGGTAAGTATAACATATTTGTTATTTAAGAAAAAAACAAGACTTTACAATCACTTTAAGAAAGCCAAATAAGCTGCTCACTTTGGAGGGGAATTTTCACTTTGCAAAGAAATTTTCCCTTAGCTTAGTGAATATTCAGTTTGCAAAGAATAGCCAATCGCCTTCAAAGAAAATAAAAAGTATTTATTCTTGCAATTTAGATATGGAAGTTTCACCCCATTCACTAAGCTAAAGGAAAATTCCCTTGCAAAGTGAACAGCCTATTTGTCAATCCCGGTAGCTGGCTTATGTACTTTTGTCTAAGTGCTTGTAACAAGGGCGGTGATTTATTAATGGCAAATAGGCTGTTCACTTTGCAAGTGAGTTTTCCATTAGCTTAGCGAGTGAGCGGAAGTTTTGGATGACTTCCATCGTCCAATCATGTGCAAGCAAAAATATTGCCAGATCAATTCGCTAAGTAATTTGTGCCACTTTTCTGATGGTCTGGCTCTTTAAAAGGTCCTACACCAGATTCAAATAGCCCCGATGCTAGTTTGTGTAACTTTAACCACTTGCCCTTCGGAAGATTTACCCCCCTTCCTGACCAAGATATTTTTTGTGATACCGCACTGCGTTACTTTAACTGACAATTGCGCGGTCGTGCAACACTGCACCCAAATAATATTTGTGTCCTTTTTTTCCCCCACAAATAGCTTGCAAAAAGCTTTCATTTGTTGATATTTGATCACCTCTGCGGTTTTTAATTTTTGCGCTATAAACAAAAAAAGACAGACAAATTTGGCAATATTTTTTACTTTCTGCTATAAAACACATTCAATAAAAACATTGAAAAAATCAAATTTCTTCATCAGTTTAGGCCAGGGATATGCAATTAGCGGACCTTCAGATGTTTCAGAACTACAAGTCCCATGATGCATAGCAAGACTCTGACAGCCACAAGCATGACACCCAGAGGCAAAGGCATGATGGGACTTGAAGTTTTGCAAGAGCTGGAGGTCCGCTAATTGCATATCCCTGGTTTAGGCCAATATGTATTCTGTTACATATTTTCGGTAAAAAAAATCCCAATAAGCGTATATTGATTGGTTTGCGTAAACGTTACAGCGTCTACAAACTATGGGATTTTTTTTTTTCTAGTAAGAACCAGTGACACTAATACAGTGATCAGTTCTAAAAAAAAAATATGTTCTGTCACTGAAGGATCAACATAATTAGGAGCAACTGTAAGTTTGTGTGCAGAGATAGGCAGAGTGTCTGTCTCTGCGCTCTGTAGCAGGGCAGCATATTTGCCACTCCTTCCTCCTCCTCCCACTTGTTGTTAGAGCAATAGTAAACACCACTTTCTCACTTGTACCTACAGGTAAGCTTATAATAAAGGTTACCTGTAGGTACAAGGAATATCTCCTACATGTGCACCATGAAGGAGATATTTACTACTTCTACAGTTGATGACGCCACCAGCGCATGTGCTCTAAAGGGATGGCATGCCGCGCCACCAGAGCGCTGTGCCACGATTGTGGCTCCTGTGTGCATGTTCGGGAGTGAGGCCGTTGTGGCTTGGCCATTCAGACGGCCGGAGCCTGTGAACCCACAAGAAAGACCGGGTGAAGATGGAAGCCCTGTCTGTGGTGACAGTGTGCAGCTGGAGGGCTTCACTTTAAGGTACATCTCTGATAATGTGCTAGTATGCGATGAATACTAGCACATTATGACATTAACCTACAGAGGGAAAATATGTATTTATTTTTTTGGAAACTTTACTTTAAGCCTACAGCCTCCTACCAACAAATGAAGCTGACAGTGGGCAGAGCCTGATGAAGATGCTGAGACACTAGTTCCCCATCAGGTCTGCTCTCTTCTTGTGATTGACAGCATGCAGTGGATGAATTCTATAGCCAATAGGAGGCTGTCTATTATCTATTGAGCTCAGATGCACTGAGGAGCAGAGTGTCCATATGGAGTAGGGTTGCCACCTCATCCCTTTAAAACCGAGCACATGTTAATTACACAGGTTTTGTGGCTGATTAAGGTGGCAATTAAATTCACTTAGTGCCTTATCTGCATTAAATTAGCCCCAGAACCTGTGTAATTCATATGTGTTCGGTTTTAAAGCGATGAGGTGGCAACCCCAATATGGAGTCTCTGGTCTCGGTGCACCCCAGCTAGTGGCGGTTGCCACAAATTCAAGAACCTGTTTCCATCAGTTCCAAATGAATAATAAGGCCATAGGACAATTTGCCTGATCCATATGTTGGGACTGTGGTGGGCAAGCCTGCCCAGCACAGCCCAATGCACTTGGTGAGAATGGGCCTAGAAAGTGATAAAAAAGTAGTAGTCTTTGGAACAGGAATGGATGAAAAATCTTCCAACGACAACTGTCAAATACAGGGGTGCTCAACTCATGGCCCGCGGAGACCTCTGATGTGGCCGGCAACCTCAAACTAGGGAAGCGTATGCCCGGGTTCAGGCAACCTGCTGATTATGATCTGGGCTTGCCATCCCAGAGCATCAGTGTGCAGTGAGCCAACGCTGGCAGTGGAGGGAGCAGAGCCGCATAAGCCAATGCTTCTTCTGTAGCACCAGCTCCTGTCCCAGGCGCAGTGATATCAAATGCACTTTGCCTGGGACCTTTCTAGCAGTCTGGATAGCGATGCCAGCAGCAGCTGCAAGAGGAAAAGAAGGTCAGTGTGTTAAACATCACATACACTGGGCATAAAAGCAATGGGCATATTAGCACCTGTAAAAGGGTTAACAACCATTAGGCTGCGTTCACACTGATCCGTGGGTGCAGCACAGTTCACCTGCGGCTTACCTGTGGGTTAGCTGCACTAAGCCACAGGGTTGATTTACTAAAGGGTAAAAGATTGTGCACTTTGCAAAGCTGTTGCCCTCTGCAAGTGCAGTTGCTCCAGAGCTTAGTGAGTGAGCAGAAGCTCTGCTGGCTTCCATCATCCAATTATGTGCAAGCAAAAATGCATTTTTTTTTTTTTATTTCCCTTGCACGTGATTGCAGAGTGAAGCTTTACCTCATTTACTAAGCTCTGGGGCAAGAGGTGCACACTTTGCAAAGTGTGCACAGTCTATTTGCCTTTAGTAAATCAACCCTTTACAACCGTTTACAACCACTTTAACTGTGCTTTGCCATAGACATCTATGGCAAAGCACAGTTAAAGTGGTTGTAAACCCTTTACAACCACTTTAACCTATAATAAGGCTTACCTGTAGGTACCGTCAATATCTCCTAAACTTGTACGGTTTAGGAGATACTCACTGTATGCGCATGTGCCAACGTCATTGACACATGCACACTGTAGAAACAGCCCGTTGGTGCAGTTTCTTCAGTAGGTGTGCCGTGACCGGCGGGTCCCGCACGCATGTCATTGCGGTTCTGGTCAATCATAGTGCTAGTGCTGTGATTGGCCGGAGCCCCCAAACCCGGAAGAAGCTCCGGGAGACATGTTGCCGGTCACAGTGGTGTTCGGGGACCACTGCAACAGCGTCGATCTAAGGTAAGTATTTCATAATGAGCTAGTATGCGATGCATACTAGCTCATTATGCCTTTTTCTTGCAGGGCTTTTTTTTTTTTTCCTCAGGGTTTACAACCACTTTAACCTGCAGGTAAACTGCAGCGCATCAGTGTAAAGCAGCTTTGTAGGGGGTTCAGGACAGTAAGGGATCATTTACATTTACGGTTTGGGGGGCAGTAAAACCCCATAGTTCATTGTGGCCAGCAACTGGTTACCAGATCACTTAAGTGGCCCTCACTCTTCAAAAGGTTGAGCACCCCTGGTCTAACAGGAGATTTGCCCTAATTTTCCTCTCCCTTTATGCTGGATCTGGAAATTTACAGAATACAACCCTGCTATGTACTAACAAGCTGTTTCTGCAAAGCATAGTTATGGATTGTATTATAGTATAGATTTAGAACTAGTTGATATACAGTGCATGTGGAAAGTATTCACAGCACTTCACTTTTTCCACATTTTGTTTAGTTACAGCCTTTTTTATCCCCCATAATGACAACGTGAAAAAAGTTTGTTTGAAATCTTTGTAAATATATTAAAAATAAAAAACGAAAAAAATCCCATGTACATAAGCATTCAAAGCCTTTGCTCAATACTTTGTTGAAGCACATTTGGCACCAATTACGGCCTCAAGTCTTTTTGAGTATGATACTACAAGCTTGGCACACCTATTTTTGGGCAGTTTATTTTCAGATCTCTCCATGTTGTTCAATCAGGCTCAAGTCTGGGAACTCAAGGACATTCACAGAGTTGTCCCATAGCCACTCCTTGCTATCTTGGCTGTGTGCTTAGGGTCATTGTCCTGTTGAAAGATGAACCTTCACCCCAGAGGTCCAGAGCGCTCTGGAGCAGGTTTTCATCAAGGATGTCTCTGTACATTGCTGCATTCATCTTTCCCTCGATCCTGACTAGTCTCCCAGTTCCCACCGCTGAAAAACATCCCCACAGCATGAAGCTGCCACCAACACTTCACTGTAGGGTTGGTATTGGCCAGGTGATGAGCAGTGCCTGTTTTCTTCCAGACATGACGCTTACCATTCAGGCCAAAGAGTTCAATCTTTGTTTCATCAGACCAGAGAATTTTGTTTCTCATGATCTGAGAATCCTCCAGGTGCCTTTTGGCAAACTCCAGGCAGGCTGTCATGTGTCTTTTAGTGAAGAGTGGCTTCCATCTGGCTACTCTACCATACAGACCTGATGGTGGAGTGCTGCAGAGATGGTTGTTCTTCTGGAAGGTTCTCCTCTCTCCACAGAGAAACACCGGAGCTTTCTCAGAGTGACCATCGGGGTTCTTGGTCACCTCCCTGACTAAAACCCTTCTCCCCCGATTGCTCAGTTTGGCCGGGCGGCCCGCTCTAGGAAGAGTCCTGGTGGTTCCAAACTTCTTCCATTTATGAAGGATGAAGGCCACTGTGCTCCTTGAGACCTTCGATGCTGCAGACATTTTTCTGTACCCTTCCCCAGATCTGTGCCTCGATACAATCCTGTCCTGGAGGTCTACAGTCAATGCCTAAGGCCCCTTTCACACGAACGGATAGAATCAGCTGATCTGCCGTTGCTAAAAGTTAGTCAGATAAAGCACAACGATTACTTGCATTTGTTACATTCCGATTAGCCACGGATACATGCTGCTGCTGCGGTGGAAACATTGTTAACATTCTTGACATTCCTGAAGTGCTTCCTATTGATTTCTATGCTTGTTGCCATTGCTATCCGTAGCTGACACAGTTTACCTGCAGATTCATGCAGATACGTGCGGTTAGCTGCATAACATCGTTCCTGGACGCATTCCAATCCATTTTTTCTAATCGTTCTAAATCGTCTGTAAAGAAACCGTTGCTAAATGCAGAGTGTGAAAGGGGCCATAAGAAAGTATTGTCACAGTATAGCTGAAGTAGATAACTTCATCTATCCGCAGCTAAAAGCTGGAATATATCCGTTCGTGTGAAAGAGGCCTTAGACTCCATGGCTTGGTTTGTGCTCTGACATGCATTAACCGCAGGACCTTATATAGATAGGTGTGTTCCTTTCCAAATCAAAATGTCTAATCAACTAAATTTACCACAAGTGGACTCCAATCCAGTTGTAGAATCATCTGAAGGATGATCGGAGAAAACAGGATATACATGAGCTCAATTTTGAGTGGCGTGGCAAAGGCGGTGAATATTTATGTACATGTGATTTTTTTTTTTTTTAACCACTTGCCGACCGTCAATCGGCAATTGACGGCGGCAAAGTGGCTCTGTAACGCGGATCGCAGTCATCTGACGGCGGCCGTGTGATCGCGCCTAGTGAGCGCGCGCGCGCCACCAGAGGCGCGCCCGCGCGCTCACTGTGTCCGGGGAGGGCCGGGGAGCGGGTGCGGCGGCTTCGATTGCCGCCGGCTACCCGCGATGGCCCCCCCGGAGCGAAGGAGCGGAGGTCCGTGTAAGTAAACACGGCCCTCCGCTCTGTGAAGGGGGAAGGGCTGTGATCACAGCCTTCCTGTACATGAAGGCTGTGACCACTTCCCTTCCCCTGTTAGGGCAGTCCCCCCACAGTTAGAACACGCCCAGGGAACACAGTTAACCCTTAGAGCGCCCTCTGCAGGTTAACCCCTTCACTGCCAATGACATTTACACAGTAATCAGTGCATTTTTATAGCACTGATCGCTGTATAAATGCCAATGGTCCCAAAAAAGTGTCAAAATGGTCCGACATGTCCGCTGAAA
>BLSH010376701.1:325588-347264 GCA_018402905.1 Glandirana rugosa
AGGCCTTTCATAAACGTTGCGAAGTGAAAAGGGTGTAAAACAATACAATGTCGGAATAAGGTTTTACCTAATTTAGGTAATAAAAGGAGTTTTAAGATGTTTGTTATGGGGTATTACTGTTGCACTTTCTGCGAACAAACTTTAGAAACGTTTAAATAAATTGGTGAATTCCTGGCCTTCCTAAAGGTCGAAATCCTGGCCTCGGGAAAAACGCTAAGCCACGACGCAGCGAAATTGACTGTTAACGCGCCAGCACGCTGCAACATGGGTTTGCTTTAAACGCAGGAAAAAAAGGGTGTTTATCTCGAACAACGTCGCACGACCGCGCAATTGTCAGTTAAAGCGACGCAGCACCGAATCGCAAAAAGGGCTCCGGTCCTAAAGCTGGAAATCCTTCCGGTCCTTAAGTGGTTAAATAAATTTGCAAAGATTTCAAACAAGCGTCTTTCACGTTGTCATTATGGGGTATTGTTTGTAGAATTTTGAGGAAAATAATGGATTTAATCCATTTTGGAATAAGGCTGTAACATAACAAAATGTGGGAAAAGTGAAGCGTTGCAAATACTTTCCGGATGCAATGTACCTACTCAGTTTTACCATACTCTAGTCATGGTTTGTGTTATGGCATAGGTTTAGAATTAGTTGGTATAGGAACATTTTAATCTATTGACAAATGGTCCTCTAGTAGATAATATCAGTTTCCACTGACCTGCCAGGCACCGTCCTGGAGATCTTCCTCAGTCTGGGTGGCACAATGTTTTTTGTTTTTGGAAATTAAACATAATTCCCTGATTCAGGAACGCTTTGCTCCAGTTAGCTATTTAATCTTTTCAGCACAACATACATCAAGATGCTTTATTGCAAGCATGTGGGGAATGTCTGTTTGCGTAAAAGCTATGTTCATAAGATAATGTAAACATTTCTCCAAGATATGGAATGTTTTCCTTTAATAAGCGGATTCCTTGGTAATGCTACAGAGGCGGATTCCGCACAGCGGTGCCGTTCCTTTAACTGTACAGCACGCCGCTGGTAAGGTCTGTACATCCAGTGCTGGAAACATTACTTCTCATTCATTTACTCCTGTTACAAGGAGGAGAAAGTCAATTAATTTCCTTATTTTAATTGGCTGACATCTCGCCCCTTAGCAGTTGGAGAAAATGAAGTTTGCACACTGTGCCAGCTGGGATCAGCTGTGCCTTTGCAGAATGCCATCAGTGTAGGCTTAATGAGTGGCTGAAAATAAAGGGAGCCCCAACGTAATGACAGGTAATGGGTAACAGTCCAAAAGCAACAAAAAATGTACCTAGAAACTTTCCGCTTCATTTATTCTTGCGGTGCTGAGGAGCAATCCACGTTCAGATCACCCATCGGGGGGCATTTGACAGGTAGTGAGGATGCCTGGTATTGCCTCCTCACCACCTGTTTTAACCCCCTACAGTGCCTTGAAAAAGTATTCATACCCCTTGAAATTTTCCACATTTTCTCATGTAACAACCAAAAATGTAAATGTATTCTATTGGGATTTTATGTGATAGACCAACACAAAGTGGCACATAATTGTGAAGTGAAACGAAAATAATAAATGGTTTTCAAAACTTTTTACAAATAAATATGTGAAAAGTGTGGCGTGCATTTGTATTCAGCCTTGGCAATTCTAACCCATGAATATGCTTTGCTCTAAACCATTCCATTGTAGCTCTGGCTGTATGTTTAGGGTCATTGTCCTGCTGGAAGGTGAACCTCCGCCCCAGTCTCAAGTCTCAAGTCTTTTGCAGACTCTAACAGGTTTTCTTCTAAGATTGCCCCGTTTTTAGCTCCATACATCTTCCCATCAACTCTAACCCTGTCCCTGCTGAAAAAGCATCCCCACAACATGATGCTGCCACCACCATGTTTCACGGTGGGGATGGTGTATTCAGGGTGATGTGCAGTGTTAGTTTTCTGCCACACAGCGTTTTGCTTTTAGGCCAAAAAGTTCAATTTTGGTCTCATCTGACCAGAGCACCTTCTTTCACGTTTGCTGTGTCCCCCACATGGCTTCTCGCAAACGGGACTTCTTATGGCTTTCTTTCAACAATGGCTTTCATCTTGCATAAAGGCCAGATTTGTGGAGTGCACGACTTAGTTGTCCTATGGACAGATTCTCTCTCCTGAGCTGTGGATCTCTGCAGCTCCTCCAGAGTTACCCTGGTTCCAGTAACAATGCTCCATGAGATGTTCAAAGCTTGGGATATTTTTTTTATAATCTAACCCTGCTTTAAACTTCTCCACAACTTTATCCCTGACCTGTCTAATGTGTTCCTTGGCCTTCATGATGCTGTTTGTTCACTAAGGTTCTCTAACAAACCTCTGAGGGCTTCACAGAACAGCTGTATTTATACTGTGATTAAATTACACACACTATTTACGAAATAGATGACTTCTGAAGGCAATTGGTTCCACTAGATTTTAGTTAGGGGTATCAGAGTAAAGGGAGCTGAATACAAATGCACACCACACTTTTCACATATTTATTTGTAAAAAAATGTTGAAACCCATTTATCATTTTCCCTCCACTTCACAATTATGCGCCACTTTGTGTTGGTCTATCACATACCGTAAAATCCCAACAAAATACATTTACGTTTTTGGTTGTAACATGACAGTGTTGAGTCTAGGTTCACACCTCTACGTTTTTTACTGCGTTTTGCAGTTTACAGAAACGCACTACAGTCCATTTAACAGGGTTTCCTATGGATGTAGTTCACAACTGTGCGTTGTGCATCGTTGCGTTTTTAGGAAAAGGTCAGGGACTTTTTTCTCACTGCAGTTTGCGTTTTGCATGCAATAGACTTCAATGGAGCTGCACCAGTGTTGGGTTTTTGATGCGTTTTTACTGCAATTTCTCCGCAATTTGCGTTTTTAAATCTGCCCAGCAACAAATTCCCCCCCCCACCCACAAAAATAACAGCCGCATAGGTGTGAACCTAGACTCAAGACACTCTAAAAATGCAAGACTACCAACTTTCAAATATCTTAGAGGAGAGGTAGGAGAGGCAGAGGGAGGGGGGGGCAGAGGGGGGGGGGGGCAGAATACAGCATTTCCACTTTTTAGTGAAGGTCTGCTCTAACACCAGCCACTGAAACCATGAAAAGTTGCACCACTCTGCCACCCCTTTCTGCCTCTCCACCAATCAGAGACCTTGTACTGCTGTTTTACACATTGTATTGCATTCTGTGAATGAGGAGCTCTGGTGGCTACAAAGGTGGAAGAAGGGAAGATTTTTACAAAAAACAGTAGCCTGCAGGACATGGGATACACAGACACCATTACACAGACAGTAACCAATGTGTCTGGTGCTGTATCCCAGAAAAAATAGTAAACTTCAACTGTTAGGTTCCTTTCACACGGGCTTTATGATCAGGTCCTCCTGCCATTTTTTCAGGCGGACCACCCATGCACCCCTATGAAGAGGCAAATGTCAGCAGACACATGACCGCTGACACACACTGCTATCCGATCCGATCCTGTCCGCACAAGCCAATCTCAATGCACTGTTTAAAAGAGGTTTAATGTTGATAAATGTAAAGTTATACACTTGGGGGCTAAGAATATGAATGCATCATACATACTAGGGGGGGTACAACTGGGGGAATCCATAGTGGAGAAGGATCTGGGGGTTTTGGTAGATCATAAGCTTAGTAATTGCATGCAATGCCAAGCTGCGGTTTCCAAAGCAAGCAAAATCCTTTCTTGTATTAAGAGAGGTATGGACTCCAGAGAGAGAGATATTATTTTGCCCCTTGTGACAATATGCAAGACAAAGTGGTAGACGGAAGCTACCTGTCACCTCGTATGCGTTCATGTGGATTGGATTAAACAGAGTCCGGTCCAGATTTTACCAGCCACCATGGCAGGGCTGGTTCCGGTCCAGAGTTTGTGGTCCACTGGAGTCCACCAGCAGGTGGCTTAAAGTAAACCCATGCATTTAACAGGTTAAAAACCAGTTACATTTCCGGCACGTGCCGGAAATGTAACACTCCCATTGGTTGTGCTCTAAACCATACTGTCAAACCATCCAATGGCTGGTGTCATAGCTGATCACATGTGCAGCATCACGGCAGTTGTAGATTAAACAGAGGCCAAGATGGCAGCTTCCTTGGCTGAAAATTATAGGAGGGTTTACTACCACTTTAAATAATCAGGAAGAGATCTCACTTGAGCTCTGACCTGGAACTCAGAGAGGGATCTGAGGGAGCTCTGTGTCTGTTTGGACTTTAAAAGAAAAGATTTGCATTTTGGTTTATCTTTTGTGGGTGTCAGGGGCTAGCCCCACCCCATATAGTGAGTAAACTATACTGTTTAGTTTAGCACCAGATGGCAAGGACTTATTTTCTGTTTTGTTTGTTTTTTTAAACTGCAAATCTTTTACTAATAAACCTGGCAAGTCGCCAGATTTTAACCACTTACCAACCGGAAGGTTTTCCAGCTTTAGGATCAGAGCACTTTTTGCGATTCGGCGCTGCATCGCTTTAACTGACAATTGCGTGGTCGTGCGACGTTGTAGCCAAACAAAATTTGTGTCCTTTTTCCCCCACAAATAGAGCTTTCTTTTGGTGGTATTTGATAGCCTCTGCATCATTTCTGATCGCCGCTATAAACAAAAGAAGAGCGACCATTTTGCAAAAAAACCCAAATTCTTACTTTTTGCTAAAATTCAAATGCAAAAAAAAATATAAAAAAACATTTTTTTTCACCGTTTTTGGCCGATTTATATAATTCCTCATATTTGTGATTTAAAAAAATCACAATCTGCGTTTATTGATTGGTTTGCGCAAAAGTGGGCGCGTTTACAGATGGTGAGAATTCATTTCTGGGGTTTTTATTTTTTTAAAATTTTTTTACTAGTAATGGCGGCGATCTGCGATTTTTAGCGGTACTGCGATATTGCAGCGGACATGTCGGACATTTTTGATACTTTTTTTGGGACCAATGACATTTATTCAGCGATCAGAAATTTAAATGTCCACTGATTACTGTATAAATGTCATTGGCAGTGAAGAGGTTAACGGGGGGAGAGCTAGGAGTTAACTATGTTCCCTGGGCGTGTTCTTACTGTGGGGGGGTTGGGCTACCATGGGCATGAGAGATCTAACTGATCCCAGTGACAGGGATCAGTAGATCACTCATGCCCCTACTAACAGAGCGGGGAATCCCCGTGTTTACATCGGCGGTTCCCCGTTCTCTCCCTGTGGCCGCTCATCGCGGCTCGCCGGCAGACTTCGGGTCCGCCCGAGCCGCGGGCACACTCCTCAGGAGTGCGGCGCGTGCGCCCCCTAGCGGCTGTTCGCAGATTGCCGTGTTTTTATGGCGATTCACGCTCAGCATCCCGACTGCCGCCGTGAAAACACGGCACGCGGTCGGGAAGTGGTTAAAGAAAGTTGCCTGCATGCTGACTATTTTCCTCAGGAAAAGCTAATTTCCCACACACTGTACAAATCATTAGTAATACCTCATCTGGAATATGCAGTTCAGTTTTGGGCACCAGTTCTCAAAAAGGATATCAGGGAACTGGAGAAAGTGCAGAGAAGGGCAACCAAACTGATAAGAGGCATGGAGGAGCTCAGCTATGAGGAAAGATTAGAGGAACTGAATTTATTCTCTCTTGAGAAGAGGAGATTAAGGGGGATATGAAGCAGTGCATTTTCAAAGCCGCACTGAGGTGAACGGGGAGTCACATTGTGGTTCATGCTTCAATACAATAAAACACATGACGCACATTGTGTAAAATACACTTAACTTCACTGTAAAATATAATTAGTGAAAACGTGATTCTAATTCAACTGATGATAGGGCATGACTTGGTGTATGAGTGCATGCTGTATCATCACTAACATACAACTTTCTACATATAAGCAGACCGGAGCGGGGCTTTGACCAATCAGGTTTGTATTTAATCCCCTCCCCCTTCCTTTTAAGTTCATTTTGCTACCACAAGCAAAATAAAACCCCTGTATAAGTTTTGAAGTCGGGTACACACTATGAGAAAATCAGAAAAATTCTGTACAAGGAACAATAGTTTGATTTTCATACAGTGTGTACACAACTTACGACAGACTTTCCAAATGAAAATTAGGCGTTTTAGGTGCCATTGAAAATAATGGCCCCTGAACCTGCATTTTGCCATTGTAGTGCGTTTTGAGAAAGCAGGCAGAATTGCAGTGATTTTGCTGCAATCCCAAAATACCCAGGTGTGAATGGAGCCAGTTCACACCAGTGCGATGCGGGAACCAGTGCAATTCCACTGCTGGTTTCCACATAACATAGAACTCGCAGGCAGTTCACACTGTCCTACAGTGCCTTGAAAAAGTATTCATACCCCTTGAAATTTTCCACATTTTGTCATGTTACAACCAAAAATGTAAATGTATTTTATTGGGATTTTATGTAATAGACCAACACAAAGTGGCACATAATTGTAAAGTGGAAGGAAAATGATAAATGGTTTTCCAAATTTTTTACAAATAAATATCTGAAAACTGTGGAGGGCATTTGTATTCAGCCCCCTTTACTCTGATACCCCTAACTAAAATCTAGTGGAATCAATTGCCTTCAGAAGTCAGATAATTATTAAATAAATTCCACCTGTGTGTAATTTAATCTCAGTATAAATACAGCTGTTCTGTGAAGCCCTCAGAGGTTTGTTAGAAAACCTTAGTGAGCAAACAGCATCTTGAAGGCCAAGGAACACATTAGACAGGTCAGGGATAAAGTTGTGGAGAAGTTTAAAGCAGGGTTAGATTATAAAAAAATATCCAAAGCTTTGAGAATCTCACAGAGCATTATTCAATCCATCATCCGAAAATGGAAAGAGTATGGCACAACTGCAAACCTACCAAGACATGGCCGTCCACCTAAACTGACAGGCTGGGCAAGGAGAACATTAATCAGAGTATCAGCCAAGCTGCAGAGATCCACAGCTCAGGTGGGAGAATCTGTCCACAGGACAACTATTACTCATGCACTTCACAAATCTGGCCCCTATGGAAGAGTTGCTAGAAGAAAGCCATTGTTGAAAGAAAGCCATAATTAGTCCTGTTAGCAGTTTGTGAAAAGCCATGTGGGGGGGACAGCAAACATGTGGAAGAAGGTGCTCTGGTCAGATGAGACCAAAATTGAACTTGTTTGGCTTAAAAGCAAAACGCTATGTGTGGCGGAAAATTAACACTGCACATCACCCTGAACACACCATCCCCACCGTGAAACATGGTGGCGGAAGCATCATGTTGTGTGGATGCTTTTCTTCACCAGGGACAGGGAAGCTGGTCAGAGTTGATGGGAAGATGGATGGAGCCAAATACAGGGCAATCTTAGAGAAAAATCCTGTTAGAGTCTGCAAAAGACTTGAGACTGGGGCGGAAGTTCACCTTCCAGCAGGATGACAACATTGAATATACAGCCAGAGCTACAATGGAATGGTTTAGATCAATGCATATTCATGTGTTAGAATGGCCCAGTCAAAGTCCAGACCTAAATTCAATTGAGAATCTGTGGCAAGACTTAAAAATTGCTGTTCACAGGCGCTCTCCATCCAATCTGACAGAGCTTGGGATATTTTGCAAATAAGAATGGGCAAAAATGTCCTCTCTAGATGTGCAAAGCTGGTAGAGAAATCCCCAAAAGAACTTGCTGCTGTAACTGCAGGGAAAGGCGGTTCCACAATGTCGAATACAAATGCACGCCACACGTTCACATATTTATTTGTAAAAAAATTTGAAAACCATTTATCATTTTCCTTCCACTTCACAATTATGTGCCACTTTGTGTTGGTCTATCACATAAAGGTGTACGTTTATAAAGCAGTGTAAAAAATCCACTGCACAGTTCTCCGGCATTCACAGAGGAGATCGTTCTCCCCTGTGTGCCTGCTTATTAAGCTGTGTAGATCACTTCACAGTTGGTGAAGTGAAGTGATCTACAAACGCTTTAAACTGTGGAGAACGCCCTGATCTCGTGAGACATTACGAGATTACGGCACCGAAATTCACAGAAACTCAGAGATGTCCATTTATAAAGCAGTGATAAATTATCACTGCTCAGTAACGGACATCTCGGAGGAGCCCGCCCAAACAGTAAATAAAATTATTAGCCCCCCTACACTATATATGTATATATAAACACACACACACCTTATATATACATATATATGCACATACATTATATGTACACGTATATATACACATACATCATATACATGTATGTACTTATATACACATATACAGGGCAGGGGGACATGGCTGATGTGTTGGGGGGTCTGAACGAGGCAGGAGGAAGTCTCTAATCTTCCTCTTTCCTCGGGATTCTCTCTTCACCCCCCCAATTCTCCACCTCTGAGCTGGTGAAGCGGGGAGGGTGAATTCTGACCGAGATCACCTGTGAAGTGCAGTGATCACTGCTTTATAAACTGACCGTTTCTGTGTCAGTGAATGACAGTTGGAGATGTGCAGAGATAATCAGTGAAGAACAGCTTCTCTCCCGATTATCTCTGCTTTATAAACTGAACATGAGCTGTGATCAGCCGTGATCCTTGGGATCACCGCTGATCACAGTTTTATAAAAGGACACCAAAATCCCAATAAAATACATTTACGTTTTTGGTTATAACATGGAAAATTTCAATGGGTATGAAATTATGAATACTTTTTTAAAGCACTGTATGCGAACCGCTACGGGTGTCAATAGAAAGTTAATGACACCCCCCCGCCGGATATTGCAGTGCGAACTGTGAATTCAGACAGCAATTGGATTGCATGGGTGTGAACATCCATTCAATCCGATTGTGGTGCGGACAAAAAAGGTTGTGCACTATTTTGGTCTGAATGCGATGTAAATTCAGCCATACAATCTGTATGGCTGTATTTACATGGCACAGACATCGCGTGTGATCTGCACAGCAGTGCGGTGCGAATCACATGCGATTTCTGACATCGCTACAGTGTGAACCAGCACTAAGGGTCCCACTCTGCAGTTGGCTGGCATGGAACAGTCTTTCCTACTAAGGCTGTGGCTGTTTGCTAATGAAAATGTAACAAAAAAGATAAAAAATCTGACCTGGCATAGCCGAAGCAACATGTCTCCATCCCTAACTATATATAGAAAAAAGGAGGAAAAGAGAAATATTGGGACTTTAGATGAGTTATAATGCTGCAAAAAGAATATATGGAGTATATACCACAGCTCACAAAAGTGAGTACACCCCACGTTTTGGTAAATATTTTATTCTATCTTTTCATGTGACAACACTGAATAAATTACACTTTGCTACAATGTAAAGTAGTGAGTGTACAGCTTGTATAACAGTGTAAATTTGCTGTCCCCTCAAAATAACTCAGTGCACAGCCATTAATGTCTAAACCACTGGCAACAAAAGTGAGTACACCCCTAAGTGAAAATGTCCAAACTGGGGCCAATTAGCCAATTTCCCTCCCCAGTGTCATGTAACTCATTAGTGTTACAAGGTCTCAGGTGTGAATGGGGAGCAGGTGTGTTAAATTTGGTGTTATTACTCTCACTCTCTCACACTGGTCACTGGAAGCTCAACATGGCACCTCATGGCAAAGAACTCTCTGAGGATCTGAAAAAAAAATTGTTGCTCTACATAAAGACAAATTGGGGGTGTAAGACACCCGCTTTCCTTGTGACCTGCCATGCCGTTATTACCAATTAGACTATATACATATAATATGGAGCCCTAGTCGACCTTGTATATATATATAACAGTTTTTTCATTAGTACTGGGTTTTCCCGTTTCTAACCATTTCTACCCCAACTCAGCATCGAGTCCGGCTTGTGGGGGAGGAGGAGAGGGGTTCTCTGGTTTTGGTCTGGTTCCGGGCTGTGATGTGCAGCAGCGCTTCCCCTCCCTATCCTCTGCTGAGATGTGGGTGGGGGGGATTTCTCCTGTGCATCTGCGTCATGTATATATACGCCCCATTCATGGTATCAGCTGGCGCCATGAGGTGTGGATTTCTCTATTTCCATTCATTGCTGCCGGTTGTGGGATCCGCTTACTATGCCTTTTCATTGCCCAATCGGCACTTGGTATGATGCTGGCGGGGACCCACCCTGTTTCTCGGGTATAATTAGCGGGGGGATCACTTTGCAACCCTTCCCCCCTAGAGAGGTATCGCATCCCTGGCTTCCACATTGCAACCACACGTAAGTTAGGGGTCATCGGTGACTCCACCCACACATTTTTGATTTCTTCGACATAGGACACAATTTTTGCTCCTATATTACACATTTTTTACAGATTGATGCAGTATCTTGCACATACGTCATTCACTTTTTTGTGAATTGCACTGTGAAGACCCGGCCTGCACCTTGGCGGTTCCCTTAATCTGGCTTGGGTTTTCCTGCCTCAGCTCCGGACCAGACACGGTACTTGGGGACCCCTCCTTTTGTCCCCCTGTGAGCCGTTTTATACATACTCAAGCTGTTTTGTAAGTACTAGATCTTAGATTTCCATGAATCTTTCCCTTCCTCTGAAGGGCATATTTCATCCAAAATATATTAAAATTGTATTTTCTGTACTTACAGTGATTTTTTGCATTTATACTCCTGATGAGTGGGTGTGACCCATGAAACGCGTAGAGTTTGATTTTATAGGATGCAAAGACAGTCCGACTCTTCATAATCTACACCTATCAAGTTTTAAATTGTATATATATATATATATATATATATATATATATATATATATAAAATTATGTACAATTATTGTACATGATACGTAAGGTTCTTCAAGGGCTTTGGGGCGCACTCACGTGCTGTCGGAGCCCCGCTCCCGCTGTGATTGGCAGGCGGCGATCGTTCTGAGAGAGGCAGACTAGTGGTTCTGTGTCAGTTACCTGGTTGGAGGTCAAAGTGCAGAGAGGGCTTCCCTTGCAGCTAAGTGCAGAGCACCCCCCTGAGGATGGAACAGGGGGAGCACTTGTAGACAGAGCAGGAGGAACCGGAGTCAGGTTCTAGGCCAAGCCGGGGGTCATACACAGGAAGTCAGGCAGAGTCAGACGTCTGGTTACTGGGAAGATCCGAAGCGGAGTGAAAGCCAGGCCGAGGGTCAAACACAGGTAGGTGCTGAGGTGCAGAGAAGCCAGACAAGCCGAGGGTCAAAGCCAGGAATCAGGATCAAGATCAGGAACAGGTATGCAAGAACAGCAGGAAGCTGAAGATAATCCAGCAACTAATGTCTCTTCTGCACGGTTTTAAATAGGGCTTTGGGCGCCAATGCCTGCCGCATTGCGTACGACCGAACGTACGCGCGTGCGCACTAACGTTCGGAGCCTACGGAGCGTTCCGTTAGTTCTTGTTCTTCCGCGCACGCACATTGGCACATACCTCCATGCCAATGGACAAAACCTTGGCTGCTGAAACGATCTCTGACAGTGCCCCCCCCCCCCCCCAAGGGGCAGCCTCCGGATGCCCAACAAAGCATGTTTTTCAGGGTGTCTCTTGAAGAATTCACGTACCAACTTGGGGGCGTGTACATGTTTTGCAGGTTCCCATGAATTCTCCTCGGGTGAATACCCCTTCCAATTGATGAGGTACTGAGCTTGTCTACCTCTCTTCCGACAATCCAAAATAGCCTCGACCTCAAATACCGTGTCTTCGCCAACCAAGACAGGGGGAGGAGGTGCAGCCTCTTGTTCTGAAAAGGGGCTGATCATGACTGGTTTTAGCAGAGAGATGTGAAAAACTGGGTGGATCTTGTAAGATCTTGGCAGAGTAAGCTCAAAGGCTACTGGGTTGATCTCTTTCTTGATCGTAAAAGGGCCGATGAATCTTGTGGTATACAGCCATACCTTGTCGCCGACTTTAAAAGTAGGACCCTCTTTCCTCCCTCTGTCATAATACTTCTTGTAGTCCTCCTGTGCCCTTTGTATTGTCTCTCGTAATACTAGGCAGTTCTCCTGGATAAAGTTTATCCTATCCTGTACTGCGGGTACCGCTGCCTCTGGTATAGTGTTTGGCAGAAAAGAGGGGTGAAAACCGTAATTTGCCCAGAATGGTGACTGGTTGGTAGATGCATGTATGGAGTTGTTATAAGCAAATTCAGCACAAGGAAGTAGTTCAATCCAGTTGTCTTGTAAGAAGGTGGAAAAACAGCGAAGATATTGCTCCAAAGTATGATTAGTTCGCTCCGTTTGACTGTTACTTTGCGGATGATAAGCAGAAGACAAACAGACCTCGATATTTAGGGCTTTACAGAGCGCCTTCCAGAATCTGGAGGTAAACTGGACTCCTCTGTCGGAGACAATGCTGTCGGGAAGACCATGAAGCCTGACGATCTCTTTGATGAATACACTAGCCGTATCTGCTGATGATGGGGTACCTATCATAGGTATAAAGTGGGCCATCTTAGATAAACAGTCCACCACTACCAGGATTGTGGAAAAACCATCCGAAGAGGGCAACTCGACTATGAAGTCCATGGACAGCATCTTCCAGGGAAGCTCCGGGATTGGCAAAGGTCTCAACAAACCCCAGGACTGCACATGACTGCCCTTGCTTCGGGTACAGGTGGTACAAGAATTAACGTAGTCCTTACATTCCTGTCTCATTTTGGGCCACCAATAGGATCGTTGGATCAGTTCTACTGTCTTGTGGACCCCAAAATGGCCCGCGAGCCGGTGGTCATGGAAGTTTTTAAGGATGTGTGTTCTGGCTTCCCTGGGTACAAAAATCTTATTTCCATGCCATAGAAGTCCATCCTGCTTCCTGAGTGCGGAAACCTCAGTTTCTGAACATTGGGCAGAGGCTTGTTCAAGGGCAGGTCTTAAGTTGGGTTCAATCATCAAAAAGTTCTGAGAGGACAAGATGGTATTGGGGGTGGTGACCTCAGGCGTTTCTGGAAACATACGGGAAAGCGCATCCGCCTTTCCATTCTTGGAGCCCGGACGATACGTTAGATGGAAGTTGAATCTGGAGAAAAAGAGGGCCCATCGAGCTTGCCGGGGTCTTAGACGCTTGGCTGATTTTAAATACTCCAGATTCTTGTGGTCTGTGAATATCATGATGGGATGAGCCGCTCCTTCCAACAGATATCTCCATTCCTCCAATGCATCTTTAATCACTAGCAGTTCTCGGTCTCCCACATCATAGTTCCGTTCTGCTGGGCTCATTTTACGAGAGAAAAAGGCAACTGGATGTAATAATGCCTTTGGCCCTTGGCGTTGGGAAAGAACTGCTCCTGTGGCGATTTCTGAAGCATCAACTTCCAAAACAAAGGGTAGAGTTGGATCTGGCTGCTGTAGGACCGGAGCTGATGTAAATACAGTCTTTAATTTATCAAAGGCGACCTGAGCCTCCGGTGTCCATAGGAAGCGGGTATGCTGACGGGTCAACTGGGTAATCGGAGCAATGATGCCAGAAAAGTTTTTGATAAATCTCTGATAAAAATTTGCAAAGCCCACAAATCTCTGGACGCCTTTCTTGTGAGTGGGAACTGGCCATTCGAAAATGGCTGACACTTTCTGGGGATTCATGGCCAGCCCATCTGTGGAGATGACTAGGCCCAAAAAGTGGATAGTGGTCTTCTCAAAATCACACTTTTCAGCTTTCGCATATAGTCCATGTTTCCTTAAGGTGAGTAAGACCTTCTTAACGTGGGCTCTGTGTAATTCCAAGGTAGTGGAGAAGATCAGAATGTCATCTAGATAGACGATCAGGAAATGGTCAAGAAATTCTCTGAAGATGTCATTCACGAAATGCTGAAAAGTGGCTGGAGCGTTGCATAAACCAAAAGGCATGACAAGGTATTCGAAATGTCCAAAACGGGTTCGAAATGCTGTTTTCCACTCATCCCCTTCTCGAATCCGTACCAAGTTGTATGCCCCTCTCAAGTCCAACTTGGTGAAGATTCGGGCATCGCGGAATCTTTGAAACAGTTCAGGGACAAGAGGCAGAGGATAACGATTCTTGATCGTGATTTTATTGAGTTCCCTATAGTCCACACAGGGTCTCAAGGTGTGATCCTTCTTCTGTACAAAAAAAATTCCTGCACCAGCTGGGGAAGAAGAGGGGCGAATAAACCCCTTTTCCAGGTTTTTCATCAAGGTAGTGGCGCAAAGCCTCCAGTTCGGTTTCTGATAGCGGGAAAATCCGCCCAAAAGGAATTTCAGCCCCTGGCAAGAGTTCAATTGGACAATCGTACGGACGATGAGGGGGTAGCACATCCGCTTTCTTCTTGTCAAAGACATCCAGGAACTCGTGATAGCTCGTGGGAATTGCCTGGCTGATGTCAGAGAGAGCTGGCTGGATGGTAAGACAGCTGGTTGGGGAGTCTGTTTCTGGAACAAGACAGGATTCTTGGCAGTAGGTTGATTGGAAGATGATCTTCCCCTTTTTCCAATCGATCTGGGGGTTGTGGGCCCGTAACCATGGCATCCCCAGGATGACTGGAAATAAAGGAGAGCCAAGGATGTCAAAACGCAGGAACTCCTTATGGCCGGAGGATGTTGACGTAAGTACAGGTACAGTCTCTTGAGTTACAGGCCCAGACCTAGGGATAGTTCCATCATCCAAGTGGACTTCAAGATTCTGCTTCTTAGGCAGGACAGGCACACAAAGTCTCTTTACTAGGGCAGAGTCCATAAAGCAGCTGCATGCCCTGGAGTCAATGATTGCCGGGACTTGAACCTCCCCTTCAGCCACCCATAGGGTGATATGCAGAACCAGATGGGAGGGAGAGGCTCCTGCAATCTGCAGATGCATGGAACTCCGGCGGGCAACTTTACTTGGTCTGACAGGGCAGTTGGTTATAAAATGTCCGTTCTCTCCACAGTAGAAGCAGAGGTTGGCCAACTGGAAGCGACGTCTCTCTTTGGGAGTCAGGGATGGGCGGACTAGGCCCGGCTGTCTGGACCTATTCTCCGGAAGATTGATAGCGGGTTGTACAGGAACAGGTACTGGAACCGAAGAGACCCCAGAAAGTGTCCTAGTCAGCCGAGGTGCTTGATAACGCTCCGCTCGTCGCTCCCGTAAACGTCTATCCAGCTGGATGGATAGTTGGATAAGCGCCTCTAGGGTAACGGGAGCTTGGACCCGTGCCAACTCATCCTTGAGGGTATCAGTAAGTCCCAGCCTCATTCCACTGGGTATCAGCGGCCCAAAGGCGGAAATCCACCGTGTAGTCCTCCACAGTGCGCCCTCCTTGTCGCAGGGAATGCAGGGCAGATTCTGCTGTAGCAGTGCGCTGGGGATCTTCGTATAGTGAAGACATGGCCTCAAAGAATGCCTCTACAGAGGCGATGGCAGGATCTCTTTGTTCCAGAAGATGGTGGGCCCAGGATTGGGGTTCATCAGAAAGTATTGAAATAATAAATCCCACTTTAACAGTCTCTTGGATTAAAAGGCCGTGGTTGCAGGGTCAAGTAGAGCTGGCAAGCATTCTTAAATGCCCTGAATTTCCTTCGGTCCCCCTTGAAGCGTTCAGGTGTGGGGACCCTTGGTTCAGGAGATGGAACAACTGCAGCAGTGGCTTGAGCTGATTGATCTGGAGCTGGTGCCGCAGGAGAGATGGGCAGGTGCTGAAGACGTTCCTCCAACTGGGAATAATCTCCCTGAAGTCCTGTCACCGCCTGGGTGAGAGCTGTCATCTGCTGGCACAGAGCCTCGAGTGGGGAAGCGCCTCTCTTGACCTCTGACATGGCTGGATTATTCTGTCAGTTACCTGGTTGGAGGTCAAAGTGCAGAGAGGGCTTCCCTTGCAGCTAAGTGCAGAGCACCCCCCTGAGGATAGAACGGGGGAGCTATGCCCAAAGAGGCAGGGGTTACCGGTAGCGCTGGCCAGGTGCGTAGTCACTCGGGATGGTTCTGCCAGGACCAGGATAAGCAGCTGGGCTGGAGTCCCCTGGACGTGCTGGAGCACTTGTAGACAGAGGAGGAGGAACCGGAGTCAGGATCTAGGCCAAGCCGGGGGTCATACACAGGAAGTCAGGCAGAGTCAGACATCTGTTTACTGGGAAGATCTGAAGCAGAGTGAAAGCCAGGCCGAGGGTCAAACACAGGTAGGAGCTGAGGTGCAGAGAAGTCAGACAAGCCGAGGGTCAAAGCCAGGAATCAGGATCAAGATCAGGAACAGGTATGCAAGGACAGCAGGAAGCTGAAGATAATCCAGCAACTAATGTCTCTTCTGCACGGGTTTAAATAGGGCTTTGGGCGCCAATGCCTGCCGCATTGCTTACGACCAAACGTACGCGCGTGCGCACTAACGTTCGGAGCCTACGGAGCGTTCCGTTAGTTCTTCTTCTACCGCACACGCGCATTGGCGCATACCTCTGTGCCAATGGACAAAACCTTGGCTGCTGAAACGATCTCTGACATTCTGCCAATGTAAGCAAGGAAGATCGCCATTCTGCTAGTAAGGGAGATAGAGATCTTGTGTTTCTGCTAAGCAGGAACACGGATCTCTGTCTTGATACAGTGCAACCATCCCCCACACAGTTAGAAAGCACTCCCAGAGGACACATTTAAACCTTTGATCCTCACTGATGTTAACCCCTTCCCTGCCAGTGTCATTAGTACAGTGACAGTGCATTTTTTTTTTAGCAATGATCACTGTATTGGTGTCACTGGTCCCCAAAAAAGTGTCACTTAGCATCATATTTGTCCAGAGGCATAACTAGAACCTTCAGGACCCCGGTGCAAGAAATTATGAAGGGCCCCCCTGACCCGTGGCCCTTCCCTCTTCCCGCTGATCCTGGGGCCCTTTATTCCCATTGCGGGTTCCTTTATTACAGTCCTGCAGCGGTAGCCTTTCACAAGTTCTGCAGCGGGTCCCCTTTCTGCCATCTTCGGCCGCCCCATGGTGGTGAATTGCCAGGGCCCAATCCCAATTGCAACCTTTGCAATCTTGATCGTTCCCTCACTGTTGTCAGTAGATTTTTATTTTAATTTAATTTTTTTTACCATTTCATTTTCTTTTACAATTTTACTTTTATAATTTTTTACTTTTTTTTTTTAGGAGCTCTGTTGGGGGGCTTTGATGAGATATCAGGGGTCTAAACAAACCTCAGCACTCAATCTCCATGTCACATACCTGATCCTGAAGCCAAGATGCTGAGAGGGACCCCCTTGTGGCTAAACGCAATATACCCCTGAAGGTGACACAGGAGGTACAGTGCGAAGAGAAGCACGGGTTACCAGTTGCAGGTGTAGACTTGACCTGGAGTGCAGGAACAGCAGAGGATGCTGAGGTGGGCGTCTGTGCTGCAGGTAGATCTGGTAACAGGAGCGAAGTGGTCAGAATGACAAGCTGGGTCATACACAGGAGAATGGCAGCAAGTCCGTTTAGGCAAGCCAGGGGTCAAACACAGGAGAAGACAGCAAAGTCCGTTTAGACAAGCCAGGGGCCAGGAAGCCAGGGAAGCAGAGCAGGAGCAGGTCCAAGGGGTAAGCCGGGTCACAACAGGAACACAGGAACAGATTTCAGAAGCAGATGCAGAAGGCACTGAAGATGATGAAGCGATTAACTGAAGTCAGGGATTGCCTTAAATAGGGCACCCTTGGTGCTCATTGCATGCACCGAGCACCCCGATTGCACCTGAGTGTGCGTTGTCCCGCAGTGCAGACGCAGTTGTGTACGAACGTTCCGGTTGCAACAAATACAAGGAGAGAGGCGCTTCTAAGAGTAGACTGTATCCAAATTTAATAAAGATTAAAAAGATGGTTATCAACTCACACACAGGCATCAATAAGCACATCTAGGAGGTGTATCCCATATTGGGGGGAAGTCAGCAATCCGCCATCCAAGTCCTGCACAATATACAAGTTCGGTGAAGATGTTTACAAGGCGTCCATAGCCGGCATAGGCGCCAGACCGAGGCTTGAAGCGCATGACAGCAGGTCGCGGCGGGAGTGACGTCACCACAGTGCGACGCGTTTCTGAGCGTTCGGTCCACAGGAACAGACAACCGCGCTCTTTCTTCAGGCACAAAAGGATACACTATCGGCCATCATTTTGTAGCCCAGCGAGTACAGGGAAATCCCTCCCTCGTCTGGGAAAGATGGCCCGATCTTGAGCTACAATTCAATCGAAATTCTGGAGTGACTAATGTGAAAGTACATATAAAAACAAGGATAAAATGACCATAAAGTGTCAACTTTTAAATAGCAAAAAAAGAGGGGGGGTGGAGGGAGGGAAGAGAGGGGGGAGGGGGGGAAGAAAAAACAAAGAAAAGTCTGGGTAAGTAACTATGTGTATATGTGTGTACATATAAGGAAAGGAAGGGGACTACTGATAACGTGCTGTAATCTGTAGTGGATACTCATCCCACATGTGGGAGTAATAAAAATTATTAAAAGGGTTGTATATTAAAAAATTATGATTAAAAAGGTAATGAATAATTCTAGACAGAATACGCTTGTTAGTGGTGATAATTGACTGGAATCCATGGGTTCTCAGAAATGTAAACAAATTAAAAACAAGTTAAATGTGTGACTCTCAAAGTGTATAAAAATTAATTTCGACATGAGAATAACCACTTCTACATGACCATGGATGTATACTGAAGTTAATTGTACGTACGTACACATGCACATAATGTATACATAGTGCGTGTGTATATGCAGGTGTGGAAACCAAAAAATGAGCAGCATCATCACTCTCTAAATATCTTCAGATTTATACAGGTGGGATAGAGAGAAACCTGTTACTACTGGATGGAGTACGGTGGATATTTCAAAGGTCTCGTTAAGTCCACCTAGCGAGAGTACATCAAGACAATAGGTCCAAAAAGTCTCTCTTGAGCACAACTTCAATCTTTCTGCATCAGATAAGGATCTCGAGATTTGTTCAATGACCCAAACCTCGAGACCCTCAGTGGACCTATTGTTTTATCCATATTTTTTTTCATTTCAATAGTATTTATTCGGTTTTGTAAGAAACGATACAAAACAGAGCCTCTGGGCATTCCCCGGCTCAAGTAAGATACAATTAAGTAAGATACAGTTAAGTCTAGCAGGTTAAATTATTTCTAGATACCAATCTGCTTAAGAATAGCAGGATCATAACTTTGGTGTTAAGCTGGGTGGTGTCTACTGCAACAGCACAGTAGGGATAAACAAATAGATTGGTCAAGCGATACCTAATGGTGATACTGTGGTCAAGGTTATTGGCATTGTGGCCGTATGTTCATGTGGGTAATAGGGCTTTCCGAGGGACTAGGGGCATTCCCCCCTCACCGGACACCCCACAGGGGAACAAACTGTGTCCTGTGAGTAGGGGGCAGCCCCCAGCCTATCATGAAAGGGAATTCGCCAGTTGGTGGTGACTCGTTTCGCCCTTTTTATTTTTTATTATCTAGCCTTCCAAGGTTTCCAACTTAATGATGCTTTGTGAAATTTTCCGTTAGCCGAAGCTAATAGAAGTTCATAGGTACAGTGAGTGTTTGTCAATTCTATAGTTTCTTGTATGTTTGGAGGGTTGGGGTCTTTCCAATGTCTGGCAATTGTGAGTCTAGCTGCCATGAGGAGTTGTAGTGTTGAGTATTTCGTGCCTGAGGGAATGACTTCTGAGTCTAGATTTAACAGCGCTAAACCTGGGCCAATTGTGATGCGTTTGCCTGTTATTTTTGTTGTTAGTGTTTCAATTTCTTGCCAGAAGGAGGTTAACTTGGGACAGCTCCAAAATATGTGGAGAAGATCCCCTTTTTGGCCGCACTCTCGCCAACATTTATCTGAGGGTTTACCTTTGAATCGGGCAATTTTGTCAGGGGTCAAGTACCAGCGCAACAATAGTTTTTGGGATAGTTCCCATAGTTTTGTGCTTCTCGTCGTGTGGAATGTGAGTTTGCAGGCTTGTCTCCACTGTTCTAATTCGTAGGTTTTGCCTAGGTCTGTTTCCCATTTGAGTATGGCGTCGTGTTTTGCGAAGTTTGTTTTACGTTGGAGTAACCCATAAAGTTGGGATATTCCTTTTGTGTTTGGTGAAGTGGGGGACAGGAATGACCATGCTTTGAGAGGGATTAAACATCTCCAGTTGAGGATTTTTGATAGGCAATGAGAGATGCGAAGGTACATGTAGTGATCTTTTGGGGACAGTGAAAATTCTGACATCAATTGTGGGAATGGTTTGAGCTGAGTGTCGGTGAACAGATCTTCTACGAAGGTGATACCTAGTTTGTTCCAGTTGGTGAAGGTTACGTTGTCTATGAGGTTCTCCAGGGCTTGGAGTGGTGTTTTGAGTTGGTAAATGTCGTTGCCCAGGGAGGACTGGCCTATTAAGGATCTCCAGGCGTTCAGGGATGCCGCCATTGGGGGGGAGATAAAGGATGGATTAACCACATTTAAGGGTGTGCCCACTAGCCAGGATTTTAACGTGTTCTTGGACGTGTATTGTGCTTCTATGTTACCCCAGTGTGTTTCAGGAGAGGGAAGGAACCATTCTTTTAGTTGTGAAAGAATTGTTGCCGTGTGGTAGTCTTCAAAGTCTATATACCCCATGCCCCCCCGCAGTGCGATGTTTGATGAGTTTGGTATGGGCAGATCTGGGTTTTTTTCCTTGCCATATGAATGTGGACAGGAGTGATTGTAGGGATTTGAAGTATTTTCGAGGGATAGGTATTGGGATATTCCTAAAAAGGTACAGAAGTTGAGGGAGGTGCAACATTTTAAATGATGCCAGTTTGCCCACCCATGTGAATTCGAATTTTGATAGATTTTGTAGATCTGTTTGAAGTTTAGTTCGGTAGGGAAGGTAATTGGCCTCAAATAAGTTTTTGGTGGAATTGGTTAATTGGATTCCCAGATAGGGAATGCTGTGGTCTGCCCAAGAGTACGGGTAAAGTTGCTGAAGTAGGGAGGATTGTACACTGTCGATACCCAGTCCTAAGATAGAGGATTTAGCTTCGTTCACTTTATACAGGGAGTGCAGAATTATTAGGCAAGTTGTATTTTTGAGGAATAATTTTATTATTGAACAACAACCATGTTCTCAATGATTCCAAAAACTCATTAATGTCAAAGCTGAATATTTTTGGAAGTAGTTTTTAGTTTGTTTTTAGTTGTAGCTATTTTAGGAGGATATCTGTGTGTGCAGGTGACTATTACTGTGCATAATTATTAGGCAACTTAACAAAAAACAAATATATACCCATTTCAATTATTTATTTTCAGCAGTGAAACCAATATAACATCTCAAAATTCACAAATATACATTTCTGACATTCAAAAACAAACAAAAACAAATCAGTGACCAATATAGCCACCTTTCTTTGCAAGGACACTCAAAAGCCTGCCATCCATGGATTCTGTCAGTGTTTTGATCTGTTCACCATCAACATTGCGTGCAGCAGCAACCACAGCCTCCCAGACACTGTTCAGAGAGGTGTACTGTTTTCCCTCCTTGTAAATCTCACATTTCATGATGGACCACAGGTTCTCTATGGGGTTCAGATCAGGTGAACAAGGAGGCCAAGTCATTAGTTTTTCTTCTTTTAGACCCTTTCTTGCCAGCCACGCTGTGGAGTACTTGGACGCGTGTGATGGAGCATTGTCCTGCATGAAAATCATGTTTTTCTTGAAGGATGCAGACTTCTTCCTGTACCACTGCTTGAAGAACGTGTCTTCCAGAAACTGGCAGTAGGACTGGGAGTTGAGCTTGACTCCATCCTCAACCCGAAAAGGCCCCACAAG
>BLSH010376701.1:347274-360482 GCA_018402905.1 Glandirana rugosa
TGGATGAACTATAGAAGTTGTCGCGCCGGAGGAGGAGAGAGAAGGGGGGTCTTTACAACTTACGGTGTCAATAGTGAAACGGTTTTGGACCTTTTCTGGGTTTGAGCGGTTTTTGAAGGCGGGGTATCGTAATGAATTGTAGCTGGATTTCTAGATGCGATTCAATAATCGTTTGTCTTATTACCATAAGGAGGATAGGAATTATTTGTTACTAGTTTGTCCCAAACAGTTTCCGTCCGTCTGGAGACTGCGATGGTCTTCTGATTATTTAGAGTATGTGGTCCGTCTCGAGTGGCCTTGCGGAAGAGACGAGGAAAGGGACCTCAGGGAAAGGAGCAGAGAAGGCGTTCCGGTGAGCTCTGCCTGGTGTATGAGATTTATTAGTCTTCTGGTAGCGTCAGAGGTCTGCCTGCCTTTGACAAACCCTGTTTGATCATTGTTTATTAAGGATAGGAGGAATACCATTATTCTGTTTGCTAATAACTTAGCGTAGATCTTTAGGTCGATGTTAAGTAATGCTATGGGGCGGAAGTTTTTGGCGAGTTTGGGTCTTTTCCAGGTTTTGGCAAAGTGATAACTGTGGCATTCAACATTTCTGGGGGGAAGAGAGAGGAGGAGGCCGCGCTGTTGAAGATATCAAGTAGGTGTGGGTTTAGAATTCGGTGGAAGGCTTTGTAGTATTCCCCTGAAAGACCGTCAGGTCCCGGGGCTTTGTTGTAGGGTAGTTGGTTGATAGTTCGGAAAATTTCTGCTTGGGTGAAGGGGTCATTTAGGTTGGACAATTGGTTGTCCGTTAATTTGGGTAGTGAAATGTGGTCTACAAAGGCGTTGATTTCCTCAGAGGATGGATGATGGGTATGTTTGTCGTTTTGAATGTTATAGAGGTTGCTGTAATAAGTACTAAAGGCATCCGCTATGTCTTTGGGATTAACTAATCGGTTGTTGGATTCTGGGTGTATTAGGTGCTGAATTTTTGATTTTGCGCGATGACCTTTTATTTGTCTGCCCATGGCTTTCCCTGCCTTGTTTCCCGTTGAGAAGTTGTTGGCCTTTAATTTACGGAGGGATTTTTCATGGGTCTGGAGTAGTAAATCGCGAAGTTCTTGACGCAGGTTAAAGATTTTAGTCGTTGTTTCTGGGGAGGGTGATTTTTTGTTTAAATTTTCTAGTGTATTGATTTCTGCCGTAATGGCGTCTAAGCGCTGCGTCCTCTCTCTCTTCGCTCTAGCCCCTAATTGCATAAGGATTCCTCGAATGTAAGCTTTATGAGCACACCATGTAACCATCGGGTCCGCCACTGTGCCTGTGTTATTGAGAAAATATTCTTCGAGCATATCCGATATTGTTTTTGCGTGTAGTGGATGTTGTAACAAGTAATTGTTGGTTCGCCATAGGTATGAGTTGGGTTGTGGTTTTTTGTTGAGCAGTGTGATAGTTATTGGCGCGTGGTCGGACCAGGTGGCCGCATGGATCTCAGTTGACTGTACATTTTGTAAAAGCCATTTATCTAGAATGAACAAGTCAATTCTTGAGTAGGAGTTGTGTCTTGGAGATAGGTAAGTGTAGTCTCTTTCTGCTGCATGCCCGCAACGCCAGGCATCGTAGAGATCATTGGCGTTTAAGAGTGGGTTTAACGATGGTGAATTTTTTTTGGGTGTGGAAGTTGAGTCCAGTAGGCAGTCCGGGACTAGATTGAAGTCTCCACAGATGAGTAAGTGTCCTTGTTGGACCTTTTTTATTTTTTTGAGCAGTTTGTTGTGGAATGAGGTTCGTCTCTGGTTCGGAGCGTAGATAGATGACAGGGTGTACTTAATTGACTTGATGGTACATATAATGATGAGGTATCGACCGTAGGGATCTGTGATGCATTGATGTAGCTGGAAGGTTACTGTATCTCTGATCGCTATTAGAGTCCCTCTTTGTTTTTTGGAAAAGTTAGCCTGGAATACATGGGGAAAGGAATTGTGTTTGCATTGGGGGGTTTTATCTGCCATAAAGTGTGTCTCCTGGACACATATGATGTCACTACGGAGTTGCAAAGCGGTTTTCCAGAGGGATGCCCTTTTTACTGGGTGATTCAAGCCTCTGGCATTTAGGGATAGAACAGTGATGGCCATCTTGTGGGTTTGGAATGTGTATTGTAATCACTTACTTTCGCTGGTGAAGCCAGGTGCAGGTGGTTTTGGCAGTTGTCCTGTTGGGAGGCGGTGACAGGTTCTCTAGTTTTCTTGGTTTGTCTTGGAAGGGTAGGCTGTGTGTAGATCCTGCAAAATAAACTTGATGAGGGTATTATAACAAGTCTCTTGGTGTTAGGTATCAGTGTTAGCTTGAGCCACGGGGAGTGGTAATCCGAAATATAACAAAAAAAAAACAAAACAGTAAAACATTCTAGTTTATAACGAGCAGCTGAATGTGGAGAAGCTGCTACACTTTGAGGGTAAAGTTCGTAGAAACTAAAGTAGGTCTGAGTGCAGTGCTCAAAAGGGAGACCGGAGGTTATGGCGAAGCGGGTGGACTCTTGCGGTATGTTAGTGGTGTTGTCTGTGTTTGTTGACTTGAAGGTGGGCACCCTGGAGGAGATTGTTGTGGGGTGTGTGGTTGGTCGCTGCTTGAGGCGGATCAGGGATAATGTTCCAGGTGTGGAGCAGGTTGAGGCCTTCTGATAGGTGGCTTACTGAGTGAGATGTTCCATTATGGTTGATTGTAAGGGTAGCCGTGTAGCGCCATTTGTAGACTATTTTATGGTTTTTAACGCTTTGGTAATCGTCTTGAGTTGCCGTCTTTGTTGTAGTGTGTACTGCGACAAATCCGCATATATTTGTATTTGGTCGAAGGGAGCCGGCAGGTTGTTGCGTTGTCTAGCTTTCAGAAGTAATTGTTCCTTTACTGGGAAGAAGTGAATTTTCATTAGCACATCCCTAGGGATTGAGTCAGCCAGGTGTTTGGGTTTAGGGATGCGGTGGATGCGGTCTATTGTTTTTTCTACAGGTGATAAGCCTGGTATCAGGGCAGAGAGTAGATCTTGTGCATATTTTTGGAGGTTGTGTTGGGGGATCGATTCAGGAACTCCGCGTAGTTTAATATTGTTGCGCCTGGATCTGTCCTCAAGATCAGCCAGCTTCGCTTTGATCCAGGCGTTATCGGATTTGGAGTCCTCATAGGCGTCCACTAATTCGTTGATGGTACTGGTGCAGTCTTCCATTTTGTTTTCGATATGGGACACTCTGTCACCTAAATGATGTATCTCTTTGTCGAACTTTGTAAGTAGACCTGAGAGATTGGACATTAATGAGGTTTGGAATGCTAGTAACATGTCCTTCATCATGGTATCGAGTACCGGTTGTCCCGACGTGGGAAAGGATGCTATTGGGGTGCGTATGTCGGCTTCTGAGTTGGTGGAGGTTTGGTCCTTGTTTCCAGACGGTGATGGGAGAGATGGCGAATCCAATCTCATCCTAGCTTTAGCTGGGCTACCCGTGATTGGGTTTGAAGATGAGGGGTCTTCTGGCTGTAGGGAAGGTGGTGGATCTTCGTTGATTATAGGATCTGCGTCCGGCAAGTCTGTATAAGCTGCTGGTGCAGAGCTGGTACTTGCCTCTTCGCTCACTTCAGGGCTATTATCCATTGGTGCTGGTCTATGAAAGAAGGCCGTGAGCTTTTTAGGGTGGTGTTCTTCCTTTCTCTTCCTCGTTTCCATCTAATGGTTCAGGGTGTTGGAATGGGTGGCTGCAGGAATAGTGGTTTGTTTACAAGAGGTTTTAGTGCTCCGGTTCACCTTTCAGAGCTTGGCTTAGGCTGCCATGAGTGGCGTTATGCTTGTTCTCTCCTTATGTCAGTCTTGGTTGGTGTGAATTAGGGTTATGAGCTGGTTATCCAAGGTATATTCTAGTATGGACTACGCACTTTTATTCCGGTGAATCTGTGCCTAGTTACGCTGTAGTTTGTGTGGTTTGTTCTAGTCCTGTGCTTTGCGTGTGGTAGCTGCTGTCTTGTAGTAGGCCTTGGGTGGAGCAATATGGCCGCCCGGTTTAGTTTGCGGGGTCTGCAGAGCCCCCAGACAGGTGGATTGGGGGTTGTTAATCCGCTGTGGTGCTTGGCTTACTGATTCCACCAACTCTTTACCTCTGGGGAATGTTTCTTTTGCGTTTTCGCGGGCCCCGGGTGTAGCAAGATGGCCGCCGCGGGTATAGTAGGTAGGCCGCGGTGAAGCCGGGGACTCGCGTGCCGGTCCCGCGGGCGTGATATCGCCGCCGGGTTCGTGGCTCTTTTTTGAGAGAGCAGGAGAGAGAGTGCCCGAGCGGATTATATTGGGCAGTGTGATGAAGCCACTGGCAGCCGTAGGTGTGAGGATAGCGGCTCAGTCCTATGGGGCCTGTAGAGTGGCAGCCTGCGGGTGGTAGCAGGCTACCGCCGGTGGGAGAGGACGCTGCTAACTGTGGGGAAGAGGTAATAGAGGGTTTATTACCTCAGATCTTTTGGATCCGCAGCAGGATGGCAGAGGATTCCCTTGTTAGGATCAGGAGCTCTGTCTTCATACGTCTTTCTCCCTCGGTGCCAGGCCACGCCCCCCTCAGTGGACCTATTGTGATGATGCAGAAAGTGCCGGGGCACACTGTGAAGAGCCTTACCTTCCTCAATTAATCTTCTGTGTCGTCCAAAGCGTTGCCTGAGCGGTCGTATAGTCCTACCAACATATACCAACCCGCAAGGACAAGTCAACGCATAGACGACATAATCAGACGAGCAATTGAAGAAGTCATCAAGCTGGTAGGTTCTGCCTTTGTGCTGAAAGGACTTACGTCCATGCCGCACAAATTTACAAGTTTTACCCAAGGCTTTTTTACATTGAAACATATCAACTAACGGTATCAATACTGATGTTATATTGGGAGTTTCAATGGATCTCAGCCTACTGAGGGCTATCTTACCTTTCAAGTTAGGAGCCTTGCGGTAGGTGACTTTGGGTTGATTGGGTAAAACAGTTTTCAGGTGGGGATCTTGCAACATGTTCCAAAGTTGTTTAAGGATGCTTTCCATCTTTTTATGACGTGTATGAAAGGTGGTAATGAGTCTAGGAAATTCATATGTTGGATCTGTGGAGGCTTTTTTGGGGGGTATCTCCCGAAAGGTGTCTAAGGCCTGGTCTATTATGGGTTCCGGATAGGACTTGTCCAGAAATTTAGCTTTGAGCAATTTGCTCTGAGCAACATAATCTGATTCTAGAGACGACAAAACTGGCCTCTAGGAATATTCTGGATCCAGGGCGGATAGTGACAACTCTTATAGTGCAAAAGAGAGTTACCCGTCGTAGGCTCGGTAAAGTTCTTAGCAATAATGTTGCCATCCATGTGCCCCAACTCGAGATCCAAAAAAGCAAGAGCAGTAGGGTCTGCCACATATGTAAAGGATAGTCCATACGGATTATTATTACAATGTTCGACAAAGGAGCCAATTTGTTCCATACTCCCCTCCCAGATGATAACTATATCGTCTATATAGCGCCCAAAAAAGGCGATATTAGACGTGAAGGGGTTGTTGCACCAGATGTAATGGGACTCCCAGTAACCCATTGCTAGGTTGGCATATCAGGGGGCAAAATTGGCTCCCATAGCAGTACCCTTAATTTGCAGGTAAAACTCATTGTCAAACTTAAAATAGTTGTGGGTAAGACAAAATCTAGTGGCCTCCATAATGAAGGCCACTTGTCTGGAATTGATAAGGGGGTCTAAAGACAAAAAATGTTCTATAGCCATAAGGCCAAAGACATGCGGTATGGAGGCATACAACGAGCTCACATCTAATGAAAGCCATATGTAGCTTGATTCCCATGTATATGAGGATAGTAGCTTCATAAGGTGGAGACCGTCCCTGATATAAGATTGTAATTCATGGACCAAAGGCTACAGAAAAAAGTCAATGTACTGACTCAGGCCGGTTGTTACACTGTTCATGGCTGCCACTATAGGCCTACCTGGAGGATTGTTCTGGTCTTTGTGGATCTTTGGCAGATGATAGAAATAAGGGATATGATAAAAAGCTTTGCACAAAAAAGCGGCCTCGGGTTTAGATTTAGATAGGTTAAGATCTTACCATCCAAGCCTGACTTGACCAATTCATTCAGCTCCAAAGAAAAATCCTTGGTAGGGTCTTTGGGAAGTTTGACATATGTACTGATGTCTGAAAGGAGCCTGTTGGCTTCAGTTAAATATTGTTCCCTATTCTGGATGACTATCCCGCCGCCTTTGTCGGCGGCTTTGATAACTATCTCTTTGTTGTGCATAAGTCCATCAAGAGATTTAATTTCTAGGGGTGAAAGATTATTCCGATAAGAATGGGACTGTGTAGGTGTCTGACATAGCTTGAGCATATCCGAGTAAACTACTCGGTAAAAAGCTTCAAGATAAGGACCTTTGGCATTGGTCGGATAAAAGATGGACTGAGGCTTAAACTGGGAATGGGTAATGGGAGGTGAGGTGGCCAAATGCTGTGTGAATAACTCCAGGGTCCCCTCCTCAATGGAGAGGGAATTGAGTATTTCCACAATGTCACCATCATAATCAAATGCAGAAAAAGACAGATCCAATGGAGGAAGGTCCAGTGGGACCGAGTCAACAGTATTGCATTCTGTATTGGACTTCATATTGTAGAATCTTTTGAGTGTCAAATTGCGAATGTACCGATTAAGATCCTTAAATAAGGTGAAAGGGTTGGGCCTATTGGTGGGAGCAAAACTGAGGCCTTTACTGAGCAATGTTTGGTCATGATCATTGAGACTGTGGGTGGACAGATTATACATTTTTAAAGTCTGAGGTGTTTTTGGTATACTTGTTCTAGATTTACCTCGTCCTCCTCTGCATCCTCTCTTATGAGCTTTCTTTTTTTTTTTTTTTGTGATTGGAGTTGAGAAGAGGAGGACTGTGGACTAAAAAATTCTTGCTATTAGCTGAAGTGGGTGGATGTGAACTGGAAGAATGGGAGGGGTTGGGGTTAGGACCTACATGATCCAAAAGGGGTCCATTGGTAGGAGCAAGAAAAACTAATTCCTGGCTATCAAAGGAGCCAAAAACAGGAAGGGTGGCAGAGGGATGACCCTCTGTAGATCTATCAGTCAGCAAATTGGTAGATCGTGAAAATGACACTGGGGCAGAACGAGGGATCGTGGTAAGTCTGAATTTAACCAAATGTGATGTTTTAGCTCTATTATAGTAGGTCTGTAGACTGACAATGAGTTTATTATTAGATGTGTCATACAGGGTATGACCTTTCCGTTGCTGGTGATTGCGAGAACGTTTTTGGCCTAGTTTAGTAGATGGACTACATAGTGGGTCATGGGTAGTATCTCCATATCTGGTCAAGGACTTACTCTGTCTAGATTTATGGGCCATGGACTTGGATGGTAAGGGAGGTATATTGGTAACAGCAGAAGCTCTGAATTGTGAGGAAGGATGGGGCTGTGGAATGGAAAGTGACATAAGGCTGGGAAGGCTAGAAGGGCATGGGGTTTCACCACTATACCTGTCGGAAAATGGGGATCGACTCATTCTCCTCCTCCATGAGAAAACCAAATAATTTTTATAATCATTAAGATCACGCTCCAATTTACTCAACTTGTTTTTAACAAGCTGGTCTTCATCAGACTTGGTGTTCCTCTGAAGCGTATCTAGCCAGGAATTGGGGACCGGGGTCTGGAGACAGAGTATGTCTTGGACTAACATCTGTGCTTCATGAGTGAGTTTTTCAATCTTATGGAGTCTATGTTGGACTATGATCCCCATCCATTTGGAAGTGCAAAATTCAGAGATCTCAGTCCATTGTTTCCGATCCTGACTGTCAAGAAATTGGCAGTCTTTCAGGATTCTGAGACCTCTGGGGGGATATTTTGATGGTTAAATACTGTTGAAGAAAAAAACGATCCCACCATTGCAAGTTGGTGGCTTTAATAAGTCGGTTGGAACGATTGTTCCGATTACCACGAACGTTCCGATCTCCGGAACGATCGTTCAGATCCTTATTGCTGTTTCTCTGACAGTGCCTCCCCCCCCCCCAAAGGGGCAGTCTCCGGATGCCCATACTGGCCCATTTCTCTGGATACTTGTTCTGGAATGCTTGGACCAGACGTGGTGTATGTACATTGCTGGCAGGTTCCCAGGAATTATCTTCCTGTGGGAACCCTTTCCATTTGACCAGGTATTGTACTTGCCTGCCCCTCTTTCTACAATCCAGGATGGTTTCAACTTCAAACTCAGTTTCACCTTCAACCATGATGGGAGGTGGTGGCACTTCCTCTCTTCCTGGAAAAGGGCTTGGCACTACGGGCTTTAGTAGGGACACATGGAACACAGGATGGATCTTGTAAGAACTAGGAAGGGTCAATTCAAAGGCCACAGGGTTTATCATCCTCTTGATTTCAAAGGGCCCAATGAATCTAGGTCCCAGCTTTCGTGAAGGACAGGTGAGTGGGAGGTTTAAAGCCGACAACCAAACTCTGTCTCCAACCTTGAATGCTGGGCTCTCCCTCCTTCCCCTGTCATGAAATTTCTTATAGCTCTCCTATGCTTCTTTCATGGCCTCCTGGAGATGCCGATAATTTGATTGGAGGAAGTTGATCCTATCCTGTACTGCGGGAACTGATGCCTCCGGTATGACACTGTGCAAGAGGGGGGGATGGAACCCATAATTGGCCCAAAAAGGTGATTGATTGGTAGCTGAGTGGACGAAATTATTGTATGCAAATTCTGCACATGGAAGGAGTGAGGCCCAGTCATCTTGCGAGCAGGTGCAAAAACATTGCAAATACTGTTCAACTGTCTGATTGGTCCTTTCTGTCTGACCATTGCTCCACGGATGGTAGGCTGATGAAAGGCATACTTCGATGGACAAGGACTTGCAGAGATCTTTCCAGAATTTAGAAGTAAATTGGACCCCTCTATCAGACACAATGTTGTCTGGTACTCCATGCAGCCTGATGATCTCTTTAATAAAAATTTTTGCTGTTTCAGAGGCTGAAGGTGTACCAACCATGGGTAAAAAATGTGCCATCTTAGAGAGGCGATCTACCACCACCAAGATGGTAGTGAACCCTTCCGAGGGAGGTAGTTCAACTATAAAGTCCATCGAGTCCTTCTTCCAGGGCTGCTCAGGGATAGGCAAAGGTCTCAATAACCCCCAGGACTTAGTGTTAGAGCCTTTGTTTCGTTGACAAACTGTACAGGAACTGACATAGTCCTTGCAATCCTGTTTTCAATTAGGCCACCAGAAGGAACGTTGAATAAGTTTGGCAGTCTTTTGTACCCCGAAATGTCCCGCAAGTTTGTGGTCATGGAATGTCTTTAAGATCTGCAGTCTTATTGGTTGGGGGACAAAAATTTTATCCTGGGCCTACAATAAACCTTCCCTCCTTGACAGTTTGGAAGCCTCTGGCCCTGAGTACTGGCTGGATGCTTGCTGGATGGCTGACATCACGTGAGACTGAATAAGGAGAAAGTTTTGTGACAACAGGATAGTCTCAGGTTCTGAAATTTCAGGAGTGTCAGGGAACATTCAAGACAAGGCGTCGGCTTTGCCATTATTGGAGCCTGGCCTGTAGGAGATATGGAAGTTGAACCTAGAGAAGAAGAGGGCCCATCTGGCCTGCCGGGGTCTTAGTCGTTTGGCAGTTCTTAGATATTCTGAGTTCTTGTGATCGGTAAAGATAAAGATAGGATGGGCTGCTCCTTCCAACAGATATCTCCATTCCTCCAAGGCAAACTTAATGGCCAAAAGTTCTCGGTCCCCAACATCATTATTCCTCTCCGGAGGGGACATTTTCTGGGAGGCAAAAGCTATAAGATGCAGCAGAGCTTTAGGTCCCTGGCATTGGGACAGTACAGCGCCTGTTGCTATCTCAGATGCGTCTACTTCCAATACATAAGGCAACGCTGGATCAGGATGCTGGAGTACTGGTGCTGAGATAAACAGGGACTTGAGCTTGTCGAAGGCGATCTGGGCTTCAGGAGACCACTGGAACCGGATTTGTTGTCGGGTTAATTGTGTGATGGGTGCAATAATGGCAGAGAATCCTTTGACGAATCTGCGGTAAAAGTTAGCAAATCCGATAAATCGCTGAACCCCCTTTCTGTCAGAAGGGGCCGGCCAATCCAGGATTGCTTGCACTTTCTGGGGATCCATTGAAATTCCCCCCATGGAGATGACCAGTCCCAGGAACTGGATAGAGGTCTTCTCGAAATCACAATTTTCCGCCTTGACAAACAGTCCATGATTTCTTAGAGTGGCGAGCACCTTTTTGACATGAGTACGATGGAGTTCCAAGGTAGCGGAAAAAATCAAGATGTCATCAAGGTAGATGATCAAAAAGTTGTCCAGAAATTCTCGAAAAATGTCATTAACCAGATGTTGAAAAGTTGCGGGTGCATTACATAAAACAAATGGCATGACAAGGTATTCAAAATGCCCAAATTGAGTTCTGAAGGCTGTTTTCCACTCGTCACCTTCACGGATTCGAACGAGGTTATAGGCTCCTCGTAGATCCAGTTTGGTAAAGATCCGGGCTGTCCGGAACCTCTGGAAGAGTTCCGGGATGAGTGGAAGAGGGTAACGGTTCTTCACCGTGATTTTATTAAGTTCTCTGTAGTCCACACAGGGCCAGAGGATGCCATCTTTCTTTTCTACAAAAAAGATACCGGCCCCAGCTGGAGATGAAGAAGGATGAATAAACCTTTTTCCAAATTTTCATTGATGTAATTCCGCAGGGCCTCCAGTTCTAACTCCGACAAGGGGTATATTCGTCCAAAAGGAATGTCCGCCCCACGTAACAGTTCAATCGGACAATCATAGGGCCGATGGGGTAGTAATGTGTCAGCTCCCCGTTTATCAAAAACATCCAAGAATTCTTGATACTCCACAGGAACCTCGGGATGTGGGTAGGACTGGATCATCAGACAAGTGGCAGCTTTCTTGGGAGCATTAACAAAGCAATGCTGAGTGCAGTATGTAGAGGAGAAAAGGACTTCTTTACTGGCCCAGTTTATCTAGGGGCTTGTAGCCAAGGAAGTCCCAGAATTACAGGAAACATGGGGGAGCTGATGATGTCAAAGCGTAACCATTCTTGATGCCCGGAGTCCGTGGTGGTGAGAATGGGCATGGTTTCTTGCGTGACGAGGCCGGTGCAGGGTAGAGAGCCATCAGCGAGGCGGACCTGGAGGCTTTGCTGCTTCTGATGAAGGAGGATGTGGAGTCTTGCTGCTAATGTACAGTCCAGGAAGCAACTACAAGATCCAGAATCAATGATCGCCAGAAGCCGAACCTCCTCCCCTGCCACTAATAGAATGACAGGAAGAACCAGGTGAGACAAGGAGGAGCCAGCAACCTGAAAGTTCGTTACATGGTGTGAGGGCGATTTACTGGGTCTCACCGGGCAATGGAGCAAGTAGTGCCCGGCACCCCCACAGTAAAGGCACAGGTTGGCCTGTCTGCGACATTGCTTCTCTTCCGGAGTGAGTGGAGAGTGGATCATCCCCAGCTGCATGGGCTCGCCTTCAGATGCAGCTGCTGGTCTGACAGAACTAGAAGCAGGTGGTTGAGCAGAGATGCCCTTGGATGGAGAGGTGCGCAGTCGCTCAGACCGTCGCTCCCACAGGCGTCTGTCCAGTTGGATGGATAGCTGGATCAGACCTTCCAAGGTAGTAGGACTTTCCACTCTGGTCAGCTCATCTTTAAGAGTCTCTGAGAGCCCTTGCCGGAACTGATATTTAAGGGCCGCCTCGTTCCACCCGGTATCTGCAGACCATCTCCAGAAGTCCACTGTATAATCTTCCACAGGGCGACTGCCCTGGAGCAGGGTATGCAAGGCTGCCTCAGCGGTGTTGGTGCGCTGGTGGTCGTCATATAGTTGTGCCATAGCCTCAAAGAAAGTATCAACAGAATCCAGTAGGAGGCTCTTCTGTTCTAGTAGATTATGTGCCCAGACTTGGGGGTCTTCGGACAGCAAAGAAATAATAAACCCCACCTTCACAGTCTCCGAGGAGAATATCCTTGGTTGTAGGGCCAGGTACAAGAGAATCTCTTCCGGTCGCCCTGAAATCGCTCAGGCATAGGTACCCTGGGTTCAGGAGTTAGGGAGAGCACAGGCATGGTAGGGCTCCCTTGTGGCGATGCAGCTGTGGAAGAGTTTATTGAGGGTGCACCTGCTTCAGCAGGAACAGATGTAATGGTCATGTGCTGGAGGGGACCCTCTAGCTGGAAGTACCCCTCTTGTAGCCGCTGAACTGCTTGGGTCAAGGCCGTAACTTGCTGACATAGGGCCTCGAGCGGGGAGCCTCCTCTGTCAGCTTCTGTCATGACTGGATCATACTGTCACGTACCTGATCCTGAAGCCGAGATACTGAGAGGGACCCCCTTGCGGCTAAACGCAGTATACCCCTGAAGGTGACACAGGAGGTACAGTGCGAAGAGAAGCACGGGTTACCAGTTGCAGGTGTAGACTTGACCTGGAGTGCAGGAACAGCAGAGGATGCTGAGGTGGGCGTCTGTGCTGCAGGTAGATCTGGTAACAGGAGCGAAGTGGTCAGGATGACAAGCCGGGTCATGCACAGGAGAATGGCAAGTCTGTTTAGGCAAGCCAGGGGTCAAACGCAGGAGAAGACAGCAAAGTCCGTTTAGACAAGCCAGGGGTCAGGAAGCCAGGGAAGCAGAGCAGGTCCAAGGGGTAAGCCGGGTCACAACAGGAACACAGGAACAGATTTCAGAAGCAGATGCAGAAGGGACTGAAGATGATCCAGCGATTAACTGAAGTCAGGGATTGCCTTAACCACTTCCCGACCGCGCTATAGACAAAAGACGTCCACAGCGCGGTCGGGTTATTCTAACAGGACGTCCATGGACGTCCTGCAGAATCTCGCTTCCCGCGCGCCCCCTGGGGCGCGCACACGGGAAGATCCGTGACCGTCGGGTCCGGGGGACCCGACTGATCACGGATCGCGGTGAATGGCCGCTGTGAGCGGCCTTTCACCACGTGATCGCGCCGTCCAATGACGGCGCGATCACATGTCAACAAGCCGGCGCTTCCGCCGGCTTTTCTCTCTCCTCTCCGCACCGATCGGTGCAGTGTGAGAGGAGAGAGGGGGGAGAGAGGACGTGCTGCAGCGCTGTGGGCGATGTGTAATGCCCACAGCGCTGCCTAGTGACAGAATACTCCCCCCCACCATCTGTTT
>BLSH010376701.1:371384-414150 GCA_018402905.1 Glandirana rugosa
ATCCCCCCCCCCCCCCCCCCCCCAGCTGTCACATTTGGCACCTTTCGGGGGGGAAGGGGAAAGATGACACTTGTCTTTAGACAGGTGTCCTTTTCCAGACATCCGGGAGCTCTGGCCGGCGGCCGCTGACGTCAGCAGCCCAGCTCCCTCCTCCCTGCTCGCTCTGCTTCTTGCCGCCTGGCCAATAGAGCGTGGCAGAGCCTCGCGCATGCGCCGTAAGGTGCCCGGCATGAAGCTGTACTTCTTCACATCCTTGTTCCCTTACCCGCGATGGAGGCGGATGCACCTGACCCCCGATCCGAAGATCGGCGGTGGGTGCCGACATCGCTGGACCCCAGGACAGGTAAGTGTCCTATTATTAAAAGTCAGCAGCTACTGTATGTGTAGCTGCTGACTTTTCTTTTTTTTTTTTACCTCGGACCCCTCGCTTTAAGCATTTTGCGGTTTGTAAATTTCAGGTTGCTGCGATCTGTAGCGAGGTTTCTCAACAATGAATATAGTACTGCATTGCCTCTATAAATTAAGCCCCAGAAAGGGCAAAGCCATCTTTTACTCATTCTCATTTATGCAGCAGGGAGGCGGAGTTTGTGTGCAGACTGCCCCTATTTTATTGAGGTTTTTCAGCAGGCTATGAAAAGGACCTGAGCGGTTCACATGCTGGCTACAAAAATTAGTGTACTTTAAAAGCGGAGTTCCACCCAAAAGGGGAAGTTCCGCTTATCTGCCTACCACCTCCCTCTGGTGCCACATTTGGCACCTTTCCGGGGGGGTGGGGTGTTGACAGGTTACCGACCCCACTTTCGAGAGACCTCGCCACAACATGATCACTCAGTAGTTCCACACTCCTCCCCCCCCCCCCCCACAGCCGGGACATTTATAAAGTACAGCACACTAAGCACATGTGCAGTAGGGAGCTAGCTGTGAATCCGCAAGGCTTCACTGCCGGTTTCTCTTACAGGCAATAGCAGTGGCAGCACCCGAGAGCCAATGGAAACACGAGCTGGGGTGCCGACATCACTGGACTCCAGGACAGGGAAGTGTCCTAATATTTAAAGTCAGCAGCTACAGTATGTGTAGCTGACATTAATCATTTGCGGGGGGGGGGGGGGGGGGGTCAGAACACCGCTTTAAATTCCTTGTGCACACATTGCTGCGACTTGTCAGGTCCAAATTGCATGACAAGTCGCACCCTATTGTTGGCAATGGAACTACACAAATCGGTGCGACTCCAACTTTGCAGTACTGCATCTGTTCATTAAGTCAGTAAAGTCACACAGATGTCAGTCAAGTCGCACCTGAAGAACGGCATATTACAGCGCACACATGCAATAATGACATTTAAGGGGGTTAAAACAGGCGAGGAAAGGTGACGTGTCGCCTCCTCACTACCTGTCAAGTGCCTCTGAAAAGCGATCTGACTGCAATCTTTGCCGCTAGTGTAAACAAGGACTTAGATTCCTATGGTATGTCAAATAGCAGATTCCCCATTGGACGCCATGGCTGCTGACTTCTCGTCACTGCAGAAGACACTGCTGACATCAAAAGGTGGAGGACACCCTCTTTTGCTCACCCAGGAGATTCTGCAAACCAGCCACTGTACAGAAAAGTATAATTCTTTACAGGAGTTACATTGAACCCATCCCTGAGCAAAACTTGCATGCGCTGTCTCCACCCCGCCTAAGGGTACATCATCAGGTTTTCCTGAACTCCCAGGAGATGAATTGGCTTCCCCATTAAAGGGTGACGGGTGCTGGAAGTGGGGAGGTAGAGAGCTGGCGTTGGACTTTAAGGCCTCATACACACGGACGTTTTTTGACGCCGGTGTTTTCTGGCATTTTTTGCAGCTCTCCATGTTAGTCAATGGCCCCATAAAAACGTTGGCGTTTTTGAGCTGTAGGTGGCGTCGGCGTTAGTGAGCAGAAAGTAGAACCCATGGCCATCGCGTTCTGAGGCTGTAACGTTTTGACGCTGACGCCAACAAACGCCACCTAATATTGTACCGGCGTTTTTTGACGCCAACCTTTTTAGGTTGAAAAATAGCAGAGGGATGATTTTTTTTTTAAAAACGCCTATTGACGCCGACGCTCACTAGCGCTCAAAAACGCCAATGCAGAACGCCGAAAAACGTCGACTTTTTTTCCTTGACGTCGGACCCGACGTTTTGTTTATTTTTTTAGATACGCCCGTGTGTATGAGGCCTAAACCTTACAAATCCTCTTGAATTTACTAAAACTTGCTTAAAGTGGTTGTAAAGCTTCAAGGTTTTTTTTTTTTACCTTCAGGCATTCCATGCCTGAAGGTAAAAAAAAATGTTTTCATTGCAGCATCCTGAGCCCCATCGTGATCCAGTGATGTGCACAAGAGCCTGGGTTGTCCAGGGACTCTCCTCCTTTGTTGGCTGAGACAGCAGCCGGAGCCATTGACTCCAGCTGCTGTCAAGCACAGGGAGTGAGCTAATGAGGGGGGAGAGGGGGCAGGGCTGAGCCGCGGCTCTGTATGTGAATGGATACACAGAGCAGTGGCTTGGGTGCCCCCTTAGAAAGTTGCTTGCTGTGGGGGCAGGAGGGAGGGACCAGAAGCACCAGTGGGGGACACAAAAAGAGGACCCGGGCTGCTCTGTGCAAAATCATTACACAGAGCAGGCAGGTGTAACATGTCTGTTATTTTTTAAAAAAATCTCTTTAATATTTTAATTGTGACAACAGAGTTGTCTGATATCTGTGACATGCTATAGTCTTGAGACATCATTTTTTTTTGCATTCTTTGTCAGTCTTCCAATATACCTGTTATGTGGGTGTTTCTAGTATTGTGTCACTAGTTGGATTTATTTTGTAGTGTGTGAGCCGTCTTGGTCTCTGATTTGTGGTACAAATATCAGTGGCTCATATTCCTACTGTGGGAACAGGCCGATGTGGCCGGGATTACCAATGCTCTCACTCAGGTGGATATTTGTGTAGATTGTCTTCATATTGAATGTGTATGGTGTTACTTTCTGTTGAGGATTTCATACTATAATTCCTTTTTGGTTTTTCCCCCAACATTCAGCGCTTCTACAATAAAAAAAAGACAAAGGTAGACTTTGTAATGATCTGCTTACACTAAATTCCCATGACTTTCTTTGTGTGTCCCTTAGGTATGAGTAATTGTTTTAATGACGTTAATAGGATGTGCAAGCCTTTTCATGGAAGGAAGCACATGTATTCTTGTATCCACATATCCATCATTGTGAATAAGATGAGCATCCTGACCCACTGACCACATTTGACATCACAAAGAGGTCACAGATTGACCTACAACATATTGGCTAGCAGAGGTGCCACATATGCTGCTGTGTAACAGATTATTATTTAATGCTGACTATACTTTCCTGCTTCTGAGGCGGCTTAACCACTTGACCCCCGAAAGATTCACCCCCTTAATGACCAGGCCTTTTTTTTTTTTTTTTTGCGATGCAGCACTGCGTAACTGACAATTGCGTGGTTGTGCGACATTGTACCTGAATAAAATTGGTGTCATTTTTCCTCACAAATAGGGCTTTCTTTTGGTGATATTTGATCACCTCTGTTTTTTAATTTTTTTACGCTATAAACAAAAAAGTGTGACAATTTCGAAGAAAAATTTTTTTTTTACTTTCTGCTATAAAACGCATCTGATTTAAAAAAAAAAAAAAAATGAAAAAATCAAATTTCTTCATCAATTTAGGCCAACATGTATTCTGCTACATATTTTTGGTAATTGGTTTGTGCAAAAGTTATAGCTTCTACAAACTATGGGATATTTTTATGGAATTTGTTTTTTTATTTATTTTTTTTTTTTTACTAGTAATGGCGGCAATCAATGACTTAAAGTAGGACTGCGACATTGCAGTGGATGAATTGGACACCAAGTGGCACTCTTTTGACACTTTTTTTTGGGACCAGTGACACTAATACAGTGAGCAGTGCTAAATAATATGCACTGTCACTGTACTAATTACACTGGCAGGAAAGGGGTTAACATCAGGGACAATCAAAAGGTTGAATGTATTCCTAATGAGTGCTTACAAACCGTGCGGGGAAGGTGCTTGTACTGTAAGACAGAGATCCGCTTTCCTGCTTAGCAGAAACACAAGATCACTGTTCTGTAACAGAAGACAGCCTTATTTACGAGAAAGATTGGGGGGTCCTGGCAGACATCAGGTCCGCCGGACCCACGGTGTCTAAGCACAGTGTGGGAGCTGGTCGCCGACGCCATGCACACATGCCCCTGACCCAGGTATGTGATTTCACCCTGAAGGGCCACCCTGCCGCGGTATATATGCGTGGGCCTGTCCGGAAGTGGTTAATGCTGGTTATACTTCCCTGCTTCTGAGACGGCTTAACCACTTGACCCCCAGATTTACCCCTCCTTCATGACCAGGCCATTTTTGGTGACACGGCACTGTTACTTTAACTGACAATTGCGCGGTCGTGTGACACTGTACCCAAATAAAATTCATGTTCAATTTTTTTTTGTCCATTTACTAAAATAATTGCATTTCTGGGTACTCTGGGAGACCAGATATAGCAAATTCAGGCTCCTGGGTTTAGTAATACTTGAAGTTCATAGCTTTGTTTCCTTTCACTTTACTGTAAATGTTTTATAGCTCCCTGCTTACATTTTCTGGTATGATCTGTCATAGCGACAACTGTATCGTCTGTGTCATCCATGTTACACCTTCAATAATATGCGGGGGTGGATGATTGCATAGATGGAAAACACCCACTGCACCTATCACTAGTTATTTATGGAGCAATCTGACTGAGCTTTTGGCCTTTGCATTATGTATTTTACAGCATGGTGATCTCTTGCAACTAAAGCAGCCTGTCTGCTGACTCTGTTTCCCCCAACCACACATTTGAGGTAGATGGGGGAATCCCCCCCCCACTGAGCTGTTGTGTTCTGACAGAGGGGAGAATTCATCAGCGTTGCAGACTATAGCCCGTAGCAAAAATTCAACAGGGTGGTTCTACAGAACTTGATCCGACAATATTGTCGGGATCCTTCCTGAATGTGGCGCAGAGCTGCCCCATCAGCAGATGGTGGCAATAGCCTGTTACCGGCTGACTCTGGGTCACAGGAGAACAAGAGTAAATGTATTCCAGTGACTCAAAAGAGAAGTAAAATCATAAAAGGTTTGGTCTTCTGCTTTTCTATGCCACATTGATGGGAGGGTGGGCATCAAACAAGGCTCCCAAATGTTTAAATGGCAAAGACATATTCTTTGCTTGGCTTGTTTAAAATTGGACAAGCAAGGATGATGGTCCACATTTTAGATCATTTATCAGATCACATGTTACCTGTTGAGTCTGTGTATTGTGGACCAGAATCTTCAAATCGCTGAAAATTTTTATTGAAATAGAGTAGGGCATGGAAAGTAGTGGCATACTGTCTACCCGATCTCAGACATTCCAGGGCATCCCAGTATCCCACTCCAGTTTACACTCAATACCTTTGAATTTAAAAGATAAGTTTGCCTTTATTTATTTATTTATTTTTTATCATACTTGCCTAGGTGGATGCTTTATCTGTCCCCTGCCGGCTCTAAGACTGAGAACCGAGCGATCAAACATAGCCGGTCGCTTGGTTCTCAGAGCTCCTTGAGCAGAGAGCTGTTGACTGTCAGTCATCTGCTCTGCTCCTGGGCTGTGGAGGGGCTTGCTAAGCCAGGTGGTGGTCCAGGCTCCTAGGTGGATCCCAACCATATGGCCTCTGGCCTATGATCTACCCCTAGCCTGGACTGCTTCAGCCCGCTGTCTGCTGAATACGGGTCACTGGAGTGCAAAATTAACTGCACTCCTGTGATCCACATGAGAAGTACAGCCAAACAAGCTTTGGCTGTACTTTAAATTTGTAAACCTAAAGCAATGAACACTTGGGGCAGGAGAAAGCAGAGTAGGTTTTCTCCCATATCTCTTTGCCATAGCCATCTTAGTTTTTTCTTCACTCAGCCTCAGCCCTGCCTGTACATGACACATTGGGGGGGGGGGTACCCTTTATATGTAGCCAACATTACACTATAAGGAAGACAGGAAGGAAGTCCTTTTGTGATTTTTGGCAACACAGCAATCCTTTGTCACTTTGGAACTAAGAGCTGCTTGTTGTGGTTATTCCTTGGTGCTGGGAATAGTATCAGCGTTGCACACGTGCTAGCAGGACAGACCTGGAATTTATTTTCATTAACACAAATACTTTTTGAACGTCCAGATCTCCTAAATGTAATTTTGTAGTTAATCATTTAAAACTGTTTGCATGTGTGACTGGACCTGACTTTAAAATCACTGAGAGTCAATGGGAAGCATTCTGCGTTTGACACACTGAGCAGCAGAACTTTTAATTGACTTTGTGGTTAGCTTTGATGGGTAAACATCGCTTTAAAGCGGAACTCCACCACCAAAAAGGGGAAGTTTTACTTTAAGGTGCCCCGCCATCCCCATTCTCTTCACTAAATGGCATTTTTTTTTTTTTTTGCAGGGGGGGTACTTAGTTTTGAAAGGTAATTCCCTCTCCTCCTCCCTGCAGTCATCTGGGACAAGTCACAGGTCCTAGAAGACTGGGACCATTCACTATGTGGGGCACGGCTCACGCATGCTGGGGCAGAGCAGCGAGGCAAGGGATAGCTCGGCTGAGCACATCAATGGATCCTGGGACCGGTAAGTGGCTGTTTACTAAAAGTCGCAGCTACAATTTTTGTAGCTGCTGACCTTTAATAAGCACAACATTGACTGGATCTCCTCCTTAGCCCGGGTTCACACTTGTGTGATGCGGGAACCGGCGCGATTACAGAGCCGGTAGCCTCATTGCATCACTCCTGCAGGCAGTTCACACTGCCTTCTGCGAAACCGCAGCGGTTGTCATTACATAGTTAATGACACCCCCCAGTTTTGTTCACAGATCGCAGTGCGGACTATGAACTCGCACATGAATCGGATCGCATGGGTGAGAACACCCATGCGATGTGATTCCACTGAGGGGGGAAAAAAAAGTCCCTGCACCCTTTTTTTTTTTTTTTTTGTGCGAATCAAATGCAAGTTCAGCCATACAACTCTTTGGCTGAACTCGCACTGCTCAGAGATCGCATGTGATCGGCACCCGCGGTGCAAATGCGAATCACGTGCGATCTCTGAGATCGCACATATGTGAGCCCTGGCTTAAAGTGTTAACCTCTGCATAAAAAATGTAAAAGTACACTAATACTGTACACCCCGCCCACCCAAACCCCCCTCCCTATATCCATTGTTCTAAACTCCTGGGATGCTGAGCTGTCAGTGCCCATGCAGCCGCTCTTCTCTGTGCAGAATTTCCGGGATGGGTAAGAGTGATGCTGATTGGTCAGGGCTGTCACAGATCATCGTTCTGATCCATCCTGGAGATGCTGCATGAGGGAGTAGAGCGGGGATTTTAAATCCCTGGACTGATTGCATGGGCATCAACAGCTCAACATCTCCAGAGGTGAGTACAAAGGGGATCGTGGGGGGAGCAGATGTACAGTGTCCTCCTTTTACATTTTCTAACACTTTTAAGGCAAAAGGCACAATGGATGAAATGGATAATACTGGAGGTGATCTCCAGCCAAAGGATCTGTCCATCCAAACTTGATTTTTCTCTGCTTATGTTCAGTAACACTTACAGGTCTTGTCCCTCCCCCAGCCTGTGACTGGACAGTGAAAGGAAAAGCAGCAGGCTGATGAGTTTAGTGCTGCCACTCTGCTCTCTCTTCCTGTTAGTGTAATCTTTGCACTGCAGCTCTAAATGCCTTATGTTGCTGCTTCTGTTTCTCGATCTGAGCTCTGCTTCTCTTGGTTGAACTAGATGGACTTTTTTTTTCAACCTATGTAATGTGCTGCAAGTGGCTGGGCCTTGGTCAAATTTAGTTACTTACCCTGTTTGCATACAAAAATAAATCTGATGACGTAATAGTACAGAAATGCATTAATGTGTGTCTATTATATCTGCCCAGGGTTCAGCTTGACTGGATGTCTGCAAACACAAACCTGTATAATGAGTTGAGATTAGTAAGTAGCCGGTACATCTGGAGGGATACCGAGGGAGGCGGGTTCTGTGTAAGAATGGAAGGACATGCTGTCTGTCTCCTCTCCTCCCCTCAGGACATTTTCTCCTGTTTAATTGTTCAGCTCACAGCCTCTGCTGTCCCCAGGGAAGTCCTGCACTAAAGAAATAATGATTTGAGGCCTGCAGATGCTGAACGCACACACGTTGCAAAATAAGAGACTGGGCTACTGAAAAGTCCAGCTCCATCCTAAATGTTTGGAGAAGGGAATGTTTATCACTTTTTTTGTGTTTGTCTTTTTGTGACACCCTTTCTTCTCTTGCATATCCTAGTGACACAAAATTAAGGGGTTTGTAGTCAACATGACACCATCAGCAATAAAAAAATAACCCTATATCCTAACTCACTCTACTAAAAGAAATGTAGATTTGTTGCTCTCACTCCCCATTGCAGAGGGCATATGTCCCTTCCTGTGTCTGACCCAGGCGGAAGTGGGAACTGGTACCTGTCAAAACCAGACCCACCCAAAAAAAAAGTGCCAAATGTTACAGGAGGGGGGAGGAGGCAGACAAGCAGAACTCCATTTTAAAGTGGAAGTAAACTTGTTCTTTAATCAAATGGCTGACAGGCAGGGAATTTATGACAGAAGAGACCCTATTGGTCTCTTCTGCCATAAATGCATCCTTCTGCCTGTCAGCTGTCGTGTTCACTGAGCTGCACATGCGCATCGAACAGTTATGCCCCCAATCCGTGCCGCGGTGACTCCCGTGCGCATGTGTGGGAGTGGCGTCATCGCGGGCTGGCCTATCAAGTGGCCGAAGGCACAGGACCCAGAAGGGGGACCAGGCGAAGATGGGAATTCCGGGGCCCTGAGAATCGGTCCCAGCACTGTGCTGGAGGACACCATATGACAGGTAAGTCTGCCGTAATATACTAATATGCTGTTCATACTAGTACATTATGGTATAACCCACCTGGAGGGTCTTAAAAAAAAAAAAAAAAAATGATGGCGGACTTTACTTCCGCTTTAAATGTAGGTGGTCAATTTGTGGTGTTACCGCTCACCTAAAAGACCATGCAGTCACTCAGGGCTGTGCACATGCTGCAGACTATGTAGCACAATTCGGCCTTAAAACTGAAGGTATTTGCGTCTTATTGCAGCACAAATCCCAAAAATAAGAGGATTTTTCCCAATTCAGGTCAGTGGGCAGAGCCTTGCAAATCAATCATAGCTTTTCACCCCTCTGGCCAGATGAATGCCCAGAACTGCTGTGTGTAGTGTAAATATAACCTAATATTAAAGAGCCCTTTATTCCAAACTGCACCTTGAGTAACAGTCATAATCTGTGTACTTCTTCCTGATTAATGATTTGAATACTAGCTCTGCTTCAATGGTCCAAGGTCCATTGCCAGCATCTTATACCAGATTATTCAGGTGCCAGACTCCAGCAGCCGTTTTTTGGCTGGTGCGGGATGACGTCACTTCTGTGCAGGTGCAGGTCAGTCACCCCAGCACATGGGATCTCTGCCGGAATGTAAACTGAGCTGAACATATAAAGGTTTTGCCCACAGCAACCCCATCATGCTTCATCTCCAGCAAAACACAAGTCATCTGCCCGGTTTCTTTTGGCAACAGCATTTTGTTCAATCTTCATTTCTCCGGTTTTCAGATGTACCGGTATAACCCATAATAACCAAACTAACTTTAACAGTGTCGGTTACATAAAGGAAAATCTAATTGCTATGGAAAGCAAACCCTCCCAAAACCTCCCCCCCGGCCCCCGGAAGACACTTGGTTGTCAGTATTTTAGACAGTGCGTGCAAGAGGCTCCTCTCTCATCTATCTTGTTAAATGAGAAAATGACACGTCTGCTGAATCAATGAAAGGTGACAGACCGGTTCTGAGGAGTGACGTAGAGACACTAGAAAAATATTCACATATCATTTTCATTCCTTTGAAAGCGAAGTGTGTGAAATGTGGTGCTTTCATTTATTTTGCCAAATTGTTTTGTAAGGCCCCATTCACAATTTGTTTCCACAACGCGCAGGAAAACACGTTTTGGAAACACGCTGTAAACACACGTTGTGCTTACAGTGCCATTCATTTTTAATGGCACCTTAGTTGCGATTAGCAGATGTATGTTTTGATGCCTTGCAAATGCGCCACACCGTATGCTGAAAAACCGCATAACCCTCTGCGTCCTCAAAGGTGAAGGAGTTTCTTTGGCACTTTTGTTATGTATAGGGCAGCCCAGTGAAGTGAATGGACTATCCTATGCGTGATGCGCAGAAACACTCAAAAAAAATACCTGTGAGTGGGAACGCGCGTTTCCGCTATGCAAAGTGGCAATGGGACCTTCATGTTTGAAAGAAAATATAGGTACACAATGCACTACTTGGGAAAAACAAAAACCTCTCAATCAAGAGTCTAGGATTCCTTTGAAGTAAACTTTTTTGTGTGTGATTCCCATATGGTGGTTGTCCTTGGGTAAAGCAGTGTTCCAGATATATATATATATTTATTATTATTATTATTTATTTATTTTTTTCGCCACGGTGGGGTACACAGGAAGAGAAGAATTAGGCCGTAGAAACGAGGTAAATGAAAAAAATGCCTAATACGTTTTTTACATGCAATTATTGACTACATGGCACATAGTCTTTGAGGTGGGTGGAACGCTGCTTTAAATTGCCAATGTAAAAGGGTTTTTTGTTTTTTTTATTTTTTTAGTTTTGGATAGTAAAGACGGGTTGGACCTGCTTAAGTTTTCATTATTGTTTTTTTCGCTGCTGGGGAGATTCACCACCTTTGCCTTGCTGATTGTTGTCATTAAATAAGAATTCCAGGTATGGGTATTTTATATGTAGTTACATTAGTCCAGCTTGGACCAACATAACTGTGTATACTAGACATGGGCAAGTCTTGTCATTATGAATTGAAATTTGGAGAATTTTTGTCATTTGGAGATTCAGGTGTATCCGAATTTTCGAATCACAATAGTAACAAATTTCAACATATCCAAAATATAAATAACTAATGATCCGAATTGAATTGGATCCATTTTGTTTTTTGTTTTTTTTTTAGTGAGTGCAGCGTGAATTATAAAATATGCACTACATAATGCATATGAAATGGAAACACATTGCAATAAATAGTTACAGTATAGTGGAAAAGTGAAATAGAATAAAACATTTTTGAATAAAAGAGAAATAAGATGGTTCCTACTTATTGTGGATGGAGATGGATCCATCAGAATCTGAATCATAACAGAACGAATGAATCCGAATTTTCCGAAATAGTTTTCGAAAATACAAATCGATTCAGAACAACAAATATATGAGGCAAATCCAACTATATACAGCTAATGGTTTTCCCCAAGAAAGGTGGGACTTTAAAGGCACGGACATGTGAGCATCATATTTCTAAAAGTATTGTTTTATTCATATCAAATATAAAAAGATGTACAAAACATACAAAAAATGCACATAAAATTTGAAATACTATAGTATATTACCCAATCATGAATAACATGGATTGGTCACAATGAGAATGGTAATGTATATTGGAATCTGCAACAACTAATCCAACGTGTTTTGGAGTGGCTTCTTACTCCTTCCTCAGGGATATTCGTTTGTGCAGTTTTAGTGCAAATACAATCCAAAAAATATACAAGAAAGGGTTACACACATATAACTCACAATGCAGGCTCTCAGGACAGGGAGGGGTATGTAAATTGCCAATGACCCATACTCACAGTGCTAGGAAGACAGCGGCTCATATACAGTCAGCCCATAAAAACATTTTCGATAGAAAAGTCCCACCTTTCTTGGGGAAAACTATTAGCTGTATGTATTTTTGGGATGTTGGCCTAATAACGCAGATACGCCTCTCCTCCACATATTTTGTCAAATCTGACTATATGAAACCAATCCGAATATATGACACAAATATGACTATATGAAACAAATTAAAAGAAAACTCTTCTAACATAATGAATATAAAGAAATGATTAGCAAATGAATATGAGACTAAAATCTTTTTGCCGTGCACATCTCTAGTATACACCATACCTGTGGAATCTCTAGAGTCTGGAAATCTCTGTAGTAAATATCGCTAGTCCATTGATCCCCACTAGCTTCTGAATCCCATGCCTAGAAGCTGCATTCTGAACACAGGTGTTATGCCACTGGGCACAGGCGCCATTCAGAGACTGCTTTGCATTTTCTGAATGAATGCAAAGCGGTCTCTGATTGGTCAAGGCTTACACATGGGGTGTTTACATTACACGCTCCACCTTGTCCAATCAGAAAACACTTTGCATTCAGTCAGAAGATGCATACCATTCTCTGGCGGCTTAGCTGAACAGCCGATGACCTTTGTTCAGAATGCAGCAGGGCAGCCTCTTGGCATGGGATCTGGCATTGGGCATTCCCTCCCGAGTCCTGCTTTGAATGTCCATAAGAGACAGAGAGAAGCTCGGCCCTGCTCCCTTGTCACTCGCTCTGATTGACAGCAAAGGAAGCCAATGGCTCCCTCTGCTGTATCTGAGCCAATGAGAAGGGAAGAGAGCCCCTGCTCTTGTGCACATTGCTGAATCAGGCTCAGGTTGGGGGATGCATGCAGAATGCAGTAAAGTGAAAAAAAAAACTTTCTGGCTTTACAGACACTAGCCGCCGTCTCCTGCGGGAACCGCCGTAGCTGAGATTGTAGCCCGCGATCGCCGTGTACAGAGGCAGAATGGGGATCTGCCTATGTAAATCCAGTGATCGGGAACAGTGATCTCTGTCATGTCCCTGCCACCCCATCCCCCCTACAGTTAGAACACACTTAACCCCTTGATCGCCCCCTAGTGTTAACCCCTTCCCTGCCAGTGTCATACATTGATCAGTGCATTTTTATAGCACTGAATCAATGTAATAATGTCACTGGCCCCCAACAAGTGTAATTTAAGGTCAGATTTGTCCGCTGCAATGTCGCAGTCCGGCTAAAGATCGCAGATTGCAGCCATTACCAGTAAAAAAGACAAAAAAATAAGTCCCTAAATATAAGCTAATTGCGTGTTTTGTTTTTTTTTGTTTTGTAATATGTTTTTGAAATATGTAGAATATTTATTGGCCTAAACTGATGAATGAATTTGTTTTTATATATATATATATTTTGGATATGTATTATAGTAGAAAGTAAAAACTTTTTTTTTTTTTCAAAATTGTCTTTTTTTTTTTTTTTTTTTTTTAATAAGCGCAAAAAATAAAACCCGTGGAGCTGATCAAATACCAACAGAAAGCTCTATTTGTGGGGGGAAAAAAAGGATGTCAATTTCGTTTGGGTACAACGTCGCAAGGCCGCGTAATTGTCAGTTAAATCGACACAGTGCCGAATCGCAAAAAATGGCCTGGTCAGGAAGTGGGCTGAAGTGATTAAGGCCATCGCATTCATATGTGTATATAAGTAAAAAATAAGCGCATGTAAAGACTATTTGATCTTTGTTGATAACCAATCCTATAGCATCCTTGTGTACAGTGAGGCTGCTGACTGTTCTGGATATGAAGTCTGTCTCGGGGTAAATCTCCAATCCCGATGTGTGTAGTAGAGGAATGTGTCGGTGTGATGGGAGTCCGGGAACAGGCAGTCTGGCACCGTTGGCTGTGTGTGTTACAGATAGGGGGCAGGTAAGGTGAGAGGAGCAGACAAGGCTCTAGGCTCATTTCGCTCTCCAGCTGCGTCCTAAGTAGCTGCCCATTGGGGTATGTGCTAATAACATTTCATGGCTTGTTAGTCGCTTGGGTAGCCTAAGGCGCCTATGAAATCCTAAGGAGCAGCAAGGACACCGATTGTTACTTCTTGAAACATTTTCTCAGTCTGTCTGTGTAGCGGTCCTAACTACCTTGTTTCTTCATCTCTCGCTCTGTCACATATAATTACGGGGGCCCGATAAACTGCTTTCCTTTCTTCATGGTTTTAATTTAGAAGTTCTTCATTGTTAAGTGCCTTGTGTCCTGAGATGTTTTCCTCTCCTTCTGTCTCGGTGTTGTGAGAAATGACGAAGGATGGAAGCACTTGAAACCATTAGGTTTAACCCCTCTCTGCAGGTTTGTGTCTCCAGTGCTGCACTGCGGTCCTCTCAAACTATAACCTATTGTTCTCTCTTCATTGTAAACACATGCACAGTGGATTACCCAGAGGGGATTTCGAATCCTGCATAGCCCCTTATGACTCTGCTGGACATATGACATGAAATATCACCCTCCATACATATCAGTACAGCCATAAAACCGTTATGTGATTGTAGTTCTTTCAAGGGCTTTCATTTACTTTATCTTAAATTATCCTCCGCTGTAGCCTGCCTGCAGTGAGTGTGGTCTCTGCTCTTTTATTACATCCTTACAGCTAGCCGCATTTCTGTACAAGTCTACAGCTAGCCGCATTTCTGTACAAGTCTACAGCTAGCCGCATTTCTGTACAAGTCTACAGCTAGCCGCATTTCTGTACAAGTCTACAGCTAGCCGCACTTCTGTACAAGTCTACAGCTAGCCGCACTTCTGTACAAGTCTACAGCTAGTCTCATTTCTGTACAAGACTACAGCTAGTCTCATTTCTGTACAAGACTACAGCTAGCCGCATTTCTGTACAAGTCTACAGCTAGCCGCATTTCTGTACAAGACTACAGCTAGCCGCATTTCTGTACAAGTCTACAGCTAGCCGCATTTCTGTACAAGTCTACAGCTAGCCGCATTTCTGTACAAGTCTACAGCTAGCCGCATTTCTGTACAAGTCTACAGCTAGCCGCATCTCTGTACAAGACTACAGCTAGCCGCATTTCTGTACAAGTCTACAGCTAGCCGCATTTCTGTACAAGTCTACAGCTAGCCGCATTTCTGTACAAGTCTACAGCTAGCCGCATTTCTGTACAAGACTACAGCTAGCCGCATTTCTGTACAAGACTACAGCTAGCCGCATTTCTGTACAAGACTACAGCTAGCCGCATTTCTGTACAAGACTAGAGCTAGCCGCGTTTCTGTACAAGTCTACAGCTAGCCGCGTTTCTGTACAAGTCTACAGCTAGCCGCGTTTCTGTACAAGACTACAGCTAGCCGCATTTCTGCACAAGTCTACAGCTAGCCGCATTTCTGCACAAGTCTACAGCTAGCCGCATTTCTGTACAAGACTACAGCTAGCCGCATTTCTGTACAAGTCTACAGCTAGCCGCATTTCTGTACAAGTCTACAGCTAGCCGCATTTCTGTACAAGTCTACAGCTAGCCGCATTTCTGTACAAGTCTACAGCTAGCCGCATTTTAGTGCAAAGTAGGTATCCATGTCTAAGGTGACTAAAGCTGTCCATATAATTTGATGGCTTCCCAGTCCTTGAACACCTCAGATGCTGCATGCTGACTTTTAGGAAAGTGTTGCTCATCAATGCAGCGGTGTCAGTGTATGACGCTACTTGCCAACTACAACGCTAAAGCCGGTGTCCTGTCAAATTAGTGAACTGGGCAGAGACTGCAACCACGTAACTTCCGGTGTCTTTAACCACTTCACCCCCAGAAAGATTTCCCATGTTAGGACCAGAGCGATTTTTGCGATTCGGCACTGTCGCTTTAACTGACAATTGTGTGGTCGTGCGACGTTGTACCCAAACAAAATTTGCGTCCTTTTTTCCCCACAAATAGAGCTTTATTTTTTGTGGTATTTGATCCCTTCTGCGTCATTTCTGATCACCGTTATAAACAAAAAAAAGAGCGACAGTTTTGCAATACAAATCCAAAAAAAAATGATAAACTAATTTATTCATCAGTTTTGGCCGATTTATATTTTTCCTGATATTTTTGGTAAAAAAAATCGCAGTCAGCATTTTGATTAGTTTGTGCAAAAGTTGGCGCATTTACAAACCATGAGAATTAATTTCTGGCGTTTTTTACAATTTTTTTTTTTTACTGGTAATGGCGGCGATTTATTTATTTATTTATATTTTTAATCGGGACTGTGATATTGGGGGGGACATGCCGGACAATTTTGACATGTTTTTGGGACCAATGACATTTATACAGCGATCAGAAATTTAAATATCCACTGATTACTGTGTAAATGACTTTGGCATTGAAGGTGTTAACCTGCAGGGGGTGATCTAGGGGTTAACTGTGTTGCCTAGGCATGTTCTAACTGTGAGGGGGCTGGGCTGCCATGGGCATAAGAGATCTAACTGATCCCGAGTACAGGGATCAGTAGATCTCTTACATGCCTACTGACAGAGCGGGGAACCGCCGTGTTTACATCGGTGGTTCCCTGTTGTTTCTCTCTGCCAAGTCATTTCGGCTCGCCGGCGGACATCAGGTCCGCCCGAGCCGCGGGCACACTCCTGCAGATTGTGGCGGGCACGAGAGCGTGCCGGCACACACCTGCATGCTAGCTGTCTGGTACAGGTAGATTTTGCTGTTTTGACAGCACAACCGGTAATGAGGACAAAGTTGTCACCGCCTCTAAGGCGGCCATTTTGTTGGTCAGTATCGGAGCAGAGTAACAAGCTCCACTCATATCTTGCATCGGACTGGCAAAACACCGGCCATAGATGGAGCGTCTTTCTTTCCTGCAACCACAGGTTGCACAGTCAGTGTTTATGGGGGAATCTTTCCCGCAGAGCCATTGTGTTGACAGTGATTACTGCGTGCGGCAATAATAGCCACTAGCAATAATTTTGTGTGAAATCCGGCAGGCTGGTTGTACCCAAATTGATTAATAAATCAACTTGGGTACAATCAGCCTGCCCATACATGGTTCAAATCTTGACTGGTCCCTGTTTAACCAGCCAAATTTCGAACTGACTATGGCTGGCTTAAGTATGAAGCTTCCATCACTGCAGGCTATGTGGATGGGTATTTGGTAACCTAAACTTAATAAACTGATATCTGTATATTTTGAGGATTCTTATTTCTATTCACACTTTTTAGTCCTTAGTTGAAATGCTGGGCTCCTGAATCCTGTTATGGTCTTCCCATCCTAATCTATTTAACCACTTGCCGACCGCCGATCGGCATTTGACGGCGGCAAAGTGGCTCTGTAAGGCGAATCGCCGTCATATGACGGCGGCCGCCAGATCGCGCACAGTGAGCGCGCGCGCGCCGCCGGAGGCGCGCCCGTGCGCTCACTGTGTTCGGGGAGGGCCAGGGAGCGGGTGCGGCGGCTTCAATTGCCGCCGGCTACCCGCGATTGCCCTCCCCAAGTGAAAGAACGGAGGTCCGTGTATGTAAACACGGACCTCCGTTCTGTGAAGGGGGAAGGGCTGTGATCACAGCCTTCCTGTACATGGAGGCTGTGACCACTTCCCTTCCCCAGCTAGGGCAGTCCCCCCACAGTTAGAACACGCCCAGGGAACATAGTTAACCCTTAGAGCGCCCCCTGCTGGTTAACCCCTTCACTGCCAATGGCATTTACACAGTAATCAGTGCATTTTTATAGCACTGATCGCTGTATAAATGCCAATGGTCCCAAAAAAATGCCAAAATGGTCCGACATGTCCGCTGAAATATCGCAGTACCGCTAAAAATCGCAGATCGCCGCCATTACTAGTAAAAAATAAAAAAAAAATAAAAACCCCAAAAATGAATTCTCATCATCCATAAACGCGACCACTTTTGCGCAAACCAATCAATAAACGCCGATTGCGATTTTTTTTTTTTATCACAAATATGAGGAAGAATATAAATCGGCCAAAACCGATGAAAAAAAATGTTTTTTTATATTTTTTTTTTGGATTTGTATTTTAGCAAAAAGTAAGAAATTTGTGTTTTTTTGCAAAATTGTCGCTCTTCTTTTGTTCATAGCGGCGATCAGAAATGACGCAGCGGTGATCAAATACCACCAAAAGAAAGCTCTATTTGTGGGAAAAAAAGGATGCAAATTTCGTTTGGGTACAACGTCGCACGACCGCGCAATTTTCAGTTAAAGCGACTCGGTGCCGAATCGCAAAAAGGGCTCCGGTCCTAAAGCTGGAAATCCTTCCGGGGCTGAAGTGGTTAAAGGGTAATTCTTACCAAAACATTTTCATTTTGGAGTGATGCTTCCTTAAGGCTCCATTCACACCTATGGAATCGCTGTGGTTCTGCCCGCGATTCCAGAATTGAGGTAAAACGTAGGACGCGATTACGCTGCTATTACTTGTTAATGTCACCCAAATCACAGTGCGATTTTGCCGCATTTGGTGGGTGTTAAATAACGCAATCGCAACACGCAAAGCTTGTTGCTCAAGCAGGAGCGTTGCATTTGCAGTGCTATTTATCGCCCGCCAATCATGGCAAAATCGCACCGCGATTGGGATGACATTAACAAGTAATGGTATCACAATCGCGTCCTGCATTTTGCTGCGATTTCTGTAAGCACCTAGGTGTAAATGGAGCCTTAAGGATAAGTTGACCTTTTGCAACATGTCCGTGTGTAGGGTGTAACCAGTTAGGCCGGCTCACACCTATGCATTTTTAGTGCTTCTTGCAGAAATGCACTACAATCTATTTAAAGTGGTTGTAAAGGCAGGAGTTTTTTTTTTTTTATATCTTAATGCAGAATGCACTAAGATGAAAAAGTAACTTGTGTGTGCAGCAGCCCCCTCAGTCCCCCCCATATACTTACCTGAGCCCCATCTCTAAGCGATGTTGCACGAGAGCCTTGGTTGTCCGGGTGCCAATGGCTCCCGCTGCTGTCAGTGAGCCCATGAGGCGAGAGAAGGGGTGGCGCTGAGGCACGGCTCAATGTCTGAATGGGCACACGGAGCAGCGGCTTGGCTTGGGCGCCCGCATAGCAAGCTGCTTGCTCTGGGCACGCAGGAGGGAAGGACCCCATCACCTTGATTTCTGAAAGTAGCATAAAAAGGTTGGAAATTCTTTAGTGCATTTTGTTTAGCTATACTAAATTTATAAAGCATCAAAGTACTTTGACAACATTACATTCTTTCATTGTGTGATATATTAGGCTTTGCATTCATCATTTGAAATTTCATTAAAGACTGTGAGGAATAGGTCGTCATCGCTGCAATCATAATAACGTGCCTACAAGCTTTGCCAAGTCTGTAGAGTTTATTCCCATTACAGGAGTCCCGTGATGCTGAGAATGAGCGTGCCCCTGGGTTCCCTTGTTTAGTAGATTTCCACAGAACATATCTATGAAGTTCTGTAAGCGTTACGGCTTATAGAATTGTCAAGTGGTTTCAGACTTTTCATGACTAACCCTGAGTGACATCAGCCTGTTCTGATGACATCCTTGTTTTTGTCTTGAGTTAATGAGTGCTGTAATTGGGTTTATTGATCGGGCACAGCTACAATTGCCACATTTTCCTTTTGTGGGTATTGACTGAAAAATATTAAAATCAGCTGACCAAATATTACTGTTGGAATATTTTCCCATTGGAATGCGGTGTTTTTCTTCAGATACGCTCATGACACATACAGGCTTTGTCAGCTTTCCATCTAATCTTCTATTGTGTAACATTTGCTTTCAGAATAGGTACCTGACCTGCCTTTTTTTAAAACTACTAATGGCGATTAGCGATGCGCAATCTGATGCTGGGGGAAACTATCACCAGTGACATTAATACAGTGATCAGTGACACTATACACTGTCACTGGCTGGGCAGGGGTTAGCATATAGGGCGTTGAAGGGATTAAATGGGTCCCTAAAGCCCCATAGACGCAGGCAAAATGTTGGGGGGGTCCACCCCCCCTGTCAGAACACAGCAGCTCAGCAGGGAAGATCACTGGACTAACCTTGCATGGTTAGTACCGTGTCTCCAACTGGAGCTGTCAGCGGGTTTCTCGAAAAGAAACTGTAGTGTGTACCAGGCTTAAAGGGGTTGTAAACCCTCACGGTTTTTCACCTTAATGCATTCTAGGCTATAAGGTGAAAAACCTTTTGTGCTGCAGCAGCCTTCCTAACACCTGATCCCGATCGTTCCAGTGACGGGGAACGAGCACAGCAGCTCCAGATGCTGTCTCGGGTCCTCATTATACAGATTGATAACAACAGGAGCCATTGGCTCCCGCTGCTGTCAATAAAATCCAGTGACACGGGAGCCGGGGGGCGGTGCTGAGTTCTGCTGTCTGTGTCAATGGAGCGTGCCTGCACGGGTGCTTCCATGGAAAGCGGCACTCCATTGGGCCACTCGAGAAGAGGAGTCGTCGGGAGACCCCAGAAAAAGAGGATCGGGGCCACTCTGTGTAAAACCCTTACACAGAGCAGGTAAGTATAACATTTTATGTCTGTTATTTAAAAAAATAAATAGCTAAGCTTTACAATCTCATTTTAAGCCCTCATACACACGGGCATTTTTGACGCCACGTTTTTTGTAGCTCTCCATGTTATTCAATGGCCCCATAAAAATGCCGACGTTTTTGAGCTGTAGAGGGCGTCGGTGTTAGTGAGCTACATGGGACCAGCAAGTTCTGAGGGCCAGTTCACACCATAGAAACGCAGTCCGGATGCGTTCCAGATGCTTTTCTGCAAGCGCGTTTTTGACGCGTTTCCGGTCCGTTCCGGTGCGTTTTTGATGCAGTCCAGTGCAGTTTTTTCCCCCTTTTTTTTCTTAGGACATGTGTGTTCCAGTGCATTTTTGGTGTGTTCCAGTGCGTTTTGGTGCGTTCCGGTGCATTTTTGATGCGTTTTAGCGCGTTCCTGTACAGTTCAGTGCATGAAAAATGCAGCATGTTCTACTTTCTGGAGCTGGAACGCACTGGAACTGACTGCACTGGTGTGAACTAAGCCATTGAAAGCCATATAACCTACTTTCCATGCGTTTTTGATCCAGAAAAAAAACGCACTGGACTGCATGTGGTGTGAACTGGCCCTAAGGCTGTAGTGTTTTGACGATAAGCCGGCAAAACGGTCACTAACACCGCACTCACGTTAACCAGCGTTTTTAGGTTAATAAATAGCAGAGGACTGTTTTTTTTTTTTTTTTTTCTAAAAAAAAAAACCTGCCTATTGACATCGACACTAACGCTCATTAACGCAGATGAAAAACGCAGAAAAAAAACGCAGATTTTTTTTCCTTGAAGTCAGGCCCGACATTTTGATTATTTTTTTTGCATACGTCCGTGTGTATGAGGCCTAACCGTGTGTAATGCATGCTGAAGCTGAGCTGTGAATGCACACAGCCAATCAGCGGGTCCCATCCATAAAACAAAACGCATGTAATTCGTATTTTAGTAAAGTGCTAATGTAGGTCTTCCGTCATGAATAACAGCTGCTTGTTTGAAAAAAATTTCAGAGAAATAAGCTGACGTGTGTCCATGTGTAATCTGGCTCAGCAATGTTATCCAATGCTGCAAGATCAATATGTATTTTTCTAATATTTACATGAGATTATCGGCCGTGTCCTTTGTGTCATACATGGTCAGAGTCAATGTTGATATTTTGGTGGTTATCAGATGAGCGCTGTCCTCGTTTTCCCTGATCTGAGAAGTGAAAGCTGATCAAAGCGTCTTAGTTTTGTCCCCTATTAGTGAGAGTTGGGATGTCTATCCTTCGTCTAATTGCTGCATGTAGTTTATTGTGGATTCTAATTATGAATTGTTTACAATGCCCTCCTGTGTTGTATTGCTGGCTAAACACACAGAATGAGCCCTTTCATGGGTGATCCTGAGAAGGGGTCAGCTATCCCAATGTTATAAAGGAGTGTTTATCTTGTAACCTAATGCAGCGCCTATGCATAGTTAATACTGTGAGCAGACAGAAGGTAGTGACTAATATCTTTTCTGTATGTTGATGAACAGACCTAGTTACTAAGGATGGACCGCTTGTGCTTTCTGAAGCCTGCTGTAATCGCATTGAATTACACCAGTCATAAATAATTGGTCGGAAGGCTGTTCTCAAACGGTGATTAATTGTACCTTCATTAAATCACGTGTCATTGGGTTGAGAGAATATATTATGGGAAGTCAACAATCTGGTTTTGACTGTTGTGATAGGTCAAGGAAAATAAAAAATAATTGCAGACTGTCAAAACACATGTTGGTTTAGCCAAAGAGCATTCAGCGCTTCATATTCTCAATGGATGTCCCATGTTGCAGACATCTGACTTTAATGCCGTGGTAAACTCTTAAAAACTATGAAGGACTTATCTTAAAGTGGTTGTAAAGCCACCCCTAACCCCCCCCCCCCCAAAAAAGAACCTGCAAAGGCATAATGAGCTAGTATGCAGCGTACTAGCTCATTATGAAACATATACCTTGTAACAAAGCTGTTGCAGCGGTCTCAGCACACTGCAGTGATCAGCGACATCCTTCTTTCGGGTCTGCGGCTCCCTCCAATCACAGCTGCAGCGTGCATGCTCACTGTGGAGCGGGTAGGCCGGACGCAATGTCCGCCGGCTACCTGCAATCGCTCCCCCGCAGTGACAGAACGGGGATCCATGTATGTAAACACAGAGTGTGATCGTATGTTTCCTGTATATGGGAGCAACGATCACTCTCCTCCCCCCAGTCAGCACAGCCCCCATACAGTTAGAAACACAAAGCAGGGAACCCATTTAACCCTTTGATCGCCCCCTAGTGTTAACCCCTTCCCTGCCAGTGACATTTACACAGTAATCGTTGCATTTTCATAGCGCTGATCGCTGTATGAATGCCAATGGTCCCAAAACAGCGTCATTGTCCGACATGTCTGCTGCAATGCCGCAGTCCCACTAAAAATCGCAGATCCCCGCCATTACTAGTAAAAAATGCAAACCCCATAAATGAATTCTCGTTCGTAAACGTTGCAACTTTTGCGCAAAACAATCCAATGTGCTGATTTTTTTTTTTTTTTTTTAACCAAAAATATGGGGAAGTATATATATCGGCCAAAACCGATGAATACGTTTTTATTTTATTATTTTTTGATTTTGTATATATATATATATTTTTTTTTTCTTCAAAATTGTCGCTCTTTGTTTATAGCACAAAATATAAAAAGCGCAGACGTGATCAAATACCATTAAAGGAAAGCTCTATTTGTGGGGAAAAAAGGACGGCAATTTCGTTTTGGTACGTCGCACGACTGCACAATTGTCAGTTAAAAAACGCAGTGCCGAATCGCAAAAGTGCATAAAGGGGAAAATCCTTCCGGGGTTGAAGTGGTGGCTTCTGTATGCAGCAGCCCCCCCTCCTGAGGTCCCTTTTAGCTCCAACGATGTTGTAGGAATGTCTCGGCTGTCCGGGACTCTCCCTCCTGATTGGCTGAGACAACAGCGAGGCACCATTGGCTCCCGCCAAAGACAGCCTATGAGAATAGAAAGGGGGCGGGGCCAGGCCGCAGCTCTGTGTCTGAATGGACACAGGGAGCTGTGGCTCGGCTCGGGTGCCCCCACAGCAAGCAGCGTCCCTAACAGGAGGGAGGGGCAAAGAGAGACAAAGGGACCCGCAAAGAGGAGGATCCGGGCTTCTCTGTTGCAAATCCACTGCAACAGAGCAGGTAAGTATAACGTGTTTGTTATTTTTTATTAGATGAGAAGTATGGGTTTGGGCTTTTTTACAGATTAATACTTACCTAGGTTGGATGCAGCATCGGTACCTCTGAACTGAGCGATTGAACACCGCCGATCCCTCAGTTCTGACAGCTCCCCAAGCAGAGAGCTGCTGGCTGTCGGTCATCGCTCTCTGCTTTGCCCCCTCCTCGCTCACTGGAGCGCTGGGCTGTGGAGGGGGCGGAGCGGCTGGCTCAGGCTCTCAGCGGCTCGCTGAGAGGCTAAGCCGGATGTCGGTGCAGTCACCTGGTGGATCTCCAGTTCCATTGTCGTGATGATGCGGTGCCTGGGACCGACTTATGTGACGTCAGCAGAGAGCGGGCTGAGGTCACTCCTGTGATCCATAGGAGAAGTACATCCAAATAAGCTTTGGCTTTACTTCTCCTTAAAAAAAAAAAAAAAACACAAGACTTTACAATCACTCTAACCACTTGCTAATTGCCCTATTGCAGTTTTACCGTTACAGAGCGGCAACTGTGCACCAGATCATTATATATATATATATATACACACACATACACACACACGATCCGGCTCTTCCGTGGAGCGGGAGCGATTGCGCGACCCTGGCGGCTCACTCCCGTTGTGATTATACACAGCGGAAACCGATCAGCGGGTACCGCGGACTCTGTCCAACACCTGCCGATCGTTCGGGACAGAGGCAGAATGGCGGTCTGCCTATGTAAACAAGGCAGATTGAAATTCTGTCAGTAGGGAAGGCATGGATCCTGTGTTCCTGCAGAATAAATATACGCTCATTTTTACAAAAATATGTAGCAGAATACATATTGGCCTAAATTTATAAAGAAATTTGATTTTTTTACATTTTTTTTTATTGGATATTCTTTATAGCAGAAAGTAAAAATGTATTCTTTGCAGAACAGTCAGTATTTTTTTGTTTATATTGCAAAAAATAAAAAATGGAGGTGATCCAATGCCACCAAAAGAAAGCTATTTGTGGGGGAAAAAGACATAAATCTTATTTGGGTACAACTTCGCACGCCCGCACAATTGTCAGTTAAAGTAACGCACTGCCATATCGCAAAAATGGCCTGGTCATTAAGGGGGTAAATGTTCCGGAGCTGAAGTGGTTAAAACGTAGCCTTCCAGTGGTGCTTTGTCCCAGCTGCAGAGGCGTCCATCTTCACCCAGTCTTCCTTCTGGGTTTGCAGGCTGCAGCCACTTGATTGGCCGAGCTGTGATTACGTTGTTCCTGCGCATGCGCACTAGAGTCTCGGCTGCAACACACAGCTATGAAGAAACGGCACGGGTATGCCTTTCCTTTAGAGCGCATGCGACTGTGATGTCACCGGCTGTTGCTTGCTAGAATATCTCCTGAATGGAGCACGTTTAGGAGATATTCATTTTACCTACAGGTAAGATTTATTATAAGTTTACCTGTAGATGAAAATAAAATTTGAGAGTTTGCTGCAGCTTTAAAGTGATTCTAAAGTCAAGGCACTTTTTTTTACCTTTAGGTCACTTTCACACATGCGGACCGTTTGTAAAAAAAAAATGGTCATCAGTGCATCTCTATGGAAAAACGGATGTAAACAGATGATCATCAGTTTACATCCGCATCCCTCAACATCCATTCTTTTAAACATATCAAAGCACTCATTTTTTTTTTTTCTGGTAAAAAAACAGAGGGCGAAGAACGGATGTAAATGGACAAAGGATCTGTTTTTGAATTGGTAGTAGATGTAGAAACTGATGTAAACTTCATCTGTTTTTTTTCTTTGAAAAAATGTGGTTCAACTGATGAAATGAACTGTCCACATGTGTGAAAGGGGCCTTAAAGAGGTAGTAAACCCAGATGGGGGTTTACTTCCTCAATATACCCCTGTAATGTAGAAGCATAATGGGCTACTATGCATCGCATAGTAGCCCATTATGTGCCACTTACCTGCAAACAAAGCATGCGATGTCCAGCGCTGTCCCCCATGCTGGCCGCGTCCATCTTCAGCCCCTCTTCCTTCCGGGGCCGCGTCTCCGGCGCTGTGACTGGCCGGAGTCCTGTGACGTCACTCCCGTGCATGCGCACGGGAGCCGCCAGTCACGGCGCGGAGGAACGGCACGGAGGCTGTTTTGTCACTGCACATGTGCCGACATGACGTCGGCACAACACATACACTGCATATCTCCTGAACCATACAGGTTTAGGAGATATGCAAGGCACCTACAGGTAAGCCTTATCATAGGCTTACCTGTAGGTTAAAGTGGTTGTCACGCATTGACAACCACTTTAAAGTGGTTGTAGACCTCAGACATGAAGTATGAACAATGCATATCCCTCTATAGTGTGTACTTGTCTCAATTCAGAGCACTAAGTGTAAATTCTGTCTGCTGCCTCATTCCTCTGCTATCTGCATGAGTCACTTCTAACACGTTTTCTAGACACTAAAAAATAGTGACGGGAGGGACAGCCAACTGATTGACAGCCTCAGCTCAGTTCCTGTTTGATGGGCGGGGCATCTTTTCCCTTCAATCAGCTCTCAGAACCCACTCTGCTGAACTTCAGCTTTCTGCCCCCTTTTTTTCTGACAGCTCAGACAAAGCTGTATAAATTCTGGACTTTGAACATGGGGGCACTTGTGCATGCTTGCTCCCGAGCCCAGCTGCTGCGTCCATTGACACAGACAGCAGATTTCGGCCCCGCCCCCTGCTCCCTCGTCACTGGAGTTGTGTGCCAGAATTGGGAACAAACGGTGCCCGCAGCACAGATTTTTTTACCCTCATGCATTGAAGCTTTAGAACCTCTTTAAGCTAGGGATGCACTGAAATTTCGGCATCCGAAAATTATCTGTATTATCGGCCAAAATCGGTGTTTTCGGTATCGGCCGAAACAAAACGGGCGATACTGAAAAGGGGGCGGGTACCGTCCATTGCGGGGTGTGTGCGTCACATACCCCGCAATGGATGTGGGAGATGAGTAGATTCACAATGCACAGAGCGCGCTGCTTATACCAGCCGCTCTGTGCATGAAACCGTGACCCAATTACACTGGAATGCAGAGAATGCAGAGAGAGAGCTATGAGATCTTCAACTTGATGTCTGGAGGTGGGCGGGACACATCTCAGTGAAAATCTGAGAGCTCTTTCTCTCTGCATTCTCTGCATTCCAGTGTAATTAGGTCAAGGTTTCATGCACAGAGCGGCTGGTATAAGCAGCGCGCTCTGTGCATTGTGAATCTACTCATCTCTTGTGCCACCTGCCTGTACCATCCGGTGCCACCTGCCAGTACTATCCAGGGTTACCTGCCAATACCATCCAGTGCCACCTGTCAGTGCCAGCTATCAGTGCCGCCTGCCAGTACCAACCAGTGGCACCTGTCAGTGCCAGCTATCAGTGCCAATCAGTGTCACCAATCAGTGCTGTGCTGCCTATCAGTGCTTCCAATCAGTGCCACCTATCAGCACCAGTCAGTGCCCAGGCACAGGTAGGCTGCATATGACAATTGTATATAAAAATATAAATATTTTTTAAAAACTGTCATTTTCGCTTTCGGCTTAGTGCATTTTCAGTTTGGCAGCAAAATTTCCATTCGGGGCATCACTATCTTTAGCGAATTGACCAGTCACCTAGCATCCAACTGGAATCGAATTTGCATCTTAAGAACCTGTTGTAGATTTTCCCTATTTCCTGGTATTAATCATTGATGAAGATAAAAATCCAAACCCAAAACAGTGAACATCTTTGGGATGTAGCTCAAAGCTCCATTCTGATTTTGTCCTGTAAATGCAAGGTGCAAGTCCTGGTTCACACTATAGCGGTGCGGGGAACCACGTGTGATTTGGACAGGAATTTCCTGTTCAAATCCAATGCAATTTCTTTGCAGTGTGATTTGAGCCATTCATTTTTTTATGGCCCAAATCACACCACTTCCGCACCAAATTTTGTTTTGTTTTTTTAAATCTTACCGGAATCAGATTGCATGGGTTCATAGGTTCACACCCAGGCAATCGCACTGCGTTTTGCAAGCTGTTTTGGGGTGTCATTAACTTAACATTGGCACCTGCAGCAGATCGCAAGAACGCCGTTCAGTTTAAATGCAGTACAGGAAACGCACAGGTTTTGCTGCATTTCCTGCATCGCATATAAGTGAACCAAAGCTTAGGCCAGTTGCACACAGACATCATTTACTGATGTTTATACTCAGGATCTTATTGACAGAAAATCCTGTGTAAAATGTTCCGAAAGTCCCGGGTTCACACCTATGAAGTTTGCTTTTGTTCGATTTCAGCAGTGCTCTTTGCGGTGCGTTTTATGCTGCGATTTGCATTTTCCGTGCTTTTTTTATTGGCCAATTTGTTGTTGGGCAGATTAACCCCTTAAGGACTGCCCCACACAGATATACTGCGGCAGGGCGGCCCTTCTGCATGAAATTACATAACCGTACATGATTTCATGCACGGGGTCTGGGGCGCGCACCCTTGTGCCGCCGGCGACCTTCTCCCACTTTGATTGGACACTCCTGAGAACATTGCGTGCGCCGGGACCCGCCGATTGTTCTCAGGAGAGGCAGAACGGCGGTCTGACTATGTTTACATATCTACATGTCTTATTTATAAGACAGACCTCCGTTCTGTGAGGGGAGAAGATGGAGATCTTTTGTCACAGATCTGACACACACACACACACACACACACACACACACACACACACACACTTACTTAGAAAGCACCCCCTAGGAGCACATGTATTCCTTTGATTGCCCCTGATATTAACCCCTTCCCTGCCAGTGCCATTATTAGTGACTGCATTTTATTTTAGCACTGGTCACTAATGTCACTGGTCCCCAAAAAAGCATCAGGTGTCCGATTTGTCTGCCGCAAGGTCGCAGTCCTGCTAAAAATCGCTGAATGGCGACATTGCTATTTTCAAAAATTCCATAAGGCCGGGTTCACACCTATGCAGTTTGCATATCCCAGGTGCATTTTTCGTTTTTCAATACATGTTTTTGATCCATTGAACTCTAGGACCAAAAACCAGAAAAAAGTCCCTGGCCCTTTCCATAAAATGCTCAGATGTGAACTACATCCATAGGAAACCATGTTAAATGGACTGTAGTGAGTTTCTGCAAAACTGAAAACACACTAAAAAATGCATAAGTGTGAATCAGTCCTAAATCTATCCCATAGTTTATAGACACTAAAACTTTTGTGCAAACCAATCAATATACGCTTATTGGGATTTTTTTTTAAACACAAATTTGTAGCAGAATACATATTGGCTAAATTGATGAAGAAACTTGAATTTATTTTTTTTTTACTTTTTTATTATTGGATGTGTTTTCATAGCAGAAAGTAAAAACATTTTTTTTTGTAGCGCAAAAAATAAAACCCGCAGAGGTGATCAAATACCACCAAAAGAAAGCTCTGTTTGTGGGGGGAAAGGACAAGAATTTTATTTGGGTACAACGTCGCTCAACCGCGCAATTGTCCGTTAAACTAACGCAGTGTTGTATCACAAAAAATGGCCTGGTCATTAAGCCTTTCAGGGCTGAAGTGGTTAAAAACGTGAAACATGGTAAAATTGTGGCAAACAAAACACACTACATGCTTTACTGCAGCTTCTCCATTGAAGTCTATTGAACCAAAGTCCTGCTGCCAGTATCGGTAGCTTTAATAATCTGTACCATGTGAAGTTATTTGCTTACACAGTTATATTGCAATGCACAGATCTGCAAACTTTTATTAAATGAAGATGTTTGAAAGGTAGAAAATATTGTGATTCTTGTAGGAGCTTTGCCAGAATATTTTCTATCCACAGTCGAGTTTAGCAGATGTGAAAATCTGAATATATTTAGATACACAGCATGTAGAATTATCTCGGCTCTATAAGTAAATCATGTCTGAGCTATCGAGACACAAAATATTGTATAGATCGTGTATATAATTCAAGTAACTTTAACAGACCATTTTTAAACAATTGGCACTCGGTGGGGTAGAGTTTGGCCCCCTCTGGACTCCAGTAATGGAGCATTTCATGACATATTTACAATGACCATATGTTTGTAGTTAAGCATGCCCTTTGCTTCACAATGCTCACGTTTGGCAGGCTCCAGTGTCTCTGTATTCCAGTGAAATTCTGACACACTGCAAGATCATTGTTCGGTTTACATCCCTGAAGTTTTCTGTATAAGGCACTCATAAAAAGTAATCCCTTGAAGTGTACATAATGTGGACATTGCAAACTTTTAGCCTAAAGCAATGAATTGCCAAAAAAATGTCATCCTTGTCCGATTTCTGAGAATCACATTTTACATTTTAACTTTAATATTATTGAGTCTCTTGCACACTGCAGCTTGAAACAGCTTTTGTTTTTTTTAACTACTTAAGGACCGGAAGGATTTCCCACTGTAGGACCAGATAACTTTTTGAGATTCGGCGCTGCATCGTTTTAACTGACAATTGTGCGGTCGTGCGACGTTGTACCCAAACAAAATTGGCACCTTTTTTCCCACAAATAGAGCTTTCTGTTGGTGGTATTTGATCACCTCTGAGTCAATTCTGATCACCGCTATTAACAAAAGAGCAACAATTTTGGAAAAAAAACTATTTTTTATTTTTTACTTGCAATAATACATATCCAAAAAATATAAAAACACAAATATTAATCAGTTTTGGCCGATATATATTCTTCCTCATATTTGTGGTAAAAAAAAAAAATTGCGTTCGGCGTTTCATTGGTTTGCTCAAAGGTTGCTGCGTTTACAAACCATGAGAATTTATGGCGTGTTTTTTTTACTTTTTTTTTTTATTATTATTATTACTACTAATGTTGGCGATCTCAGAACTATGATATTAGGGCGGACATGTTGGACATTTTTTTTGGGACCAAGGACAGCGATCAGAAATTTAAATATCCACTGATTACTGTGTAAATGTCATTGGCTGTGAAGGGGTTAACCTGCAGGGGGAGATCTAGGGGTTAACTGTGTTCCCTGGGTGTGTTCTAACTGTGAGGGGGCTGGGCTGCCAGGGGCATAAGAGATCTAACTGATCTCAGTGACAGAGATCAGTAGATCTCTTGCGTGCCGCCTGACAGAACGTGTTCACATCGGCGGTTCCCCAGTTTTCTTCTCTGCCAGGCAATCACGGGTAGCTGGCAGACATCAAGTTCGCTGGACCCGCGGCCATACTGCTGGAGAGTGCAGCGAGCGTCCCGGCGTGCTCCCGCCCACTAGCTGTGCAGGAGCAAGCTGCCGTTTATAGACATCGATTTGTGGGATTGTGCCACCCTGCAGCAGTAAATATACATGAGCCGGTCTGGAAATGGTTAAACTGGTCTAAAGCGCAGCCTATTGTTTACAATGTGCCTGTACGCATAGGCATGTAAACAAGCACTGCGTATTAAGTTAAAAAAAATAGAAATATCTGCATTGCCTGGTCAGTATCTTGCGCCAGTATGCACGTATGAGCATGGATATGCGTATATTGTGCATGCGAATACGCAGAAAACAGATGCAGGCGGTGAGGCCTTAAAGCGGTAGTAAACTCCAATACTTCTACCCTAGATTTCAATAATGGAAAGAATTTAGTTATTTTGAAGCAATGTGCCGCATAGGGAGAGTATATAGAATGCTCCTTACTCGAATAAACATTCTTTCTCCTATCGTTCACTGACAGACGCAGCTCTTCCATTACGTTTGGGTTTTATGCTGGTGTCACTAGGAGTTAACTAGGCAGGGAAAAGAAACAGCTGGCCCCTCCCATGGGGGCCGTCCTCTCTTCCCACATAAAACCCCCTCATAGCATAGCTCTTCAGTTCAAATGCCTAGTTTGCAAGGAGTTGACCTGGCTTCCTAAGGGGAATTGCGGTCCTGTTTGTGACCGTTTTTTATTCAATTTTCTTTTACTTTTATTTTTGTCTTCTATCAAGCAATTGATCTGCTATCAAGAAGCCGGTCGGGGCATAGAGAGTCCATGGGCTCTGTACTTTCCCCGACCTGGCCGACCGATGCGAGCCAGTCCCGCCGTATGTGGACCCGCCGCATCGTGCCCGTTCCGTGCGGGCGGCCTGGGGTGACCCCAGCCCTGGATGCGATTCGGGAAGGGTGACTTCTGGCCTACAGCACACCGCCCAAGTAGGGCGGAAGGTCAGCGACTGGGTGTGGAGTGGTGAGTGAGAGCTCCTCCCCCCCCCTTTTTAGGGGCGGAAAGGAGGACAGACGACCCTAAAAAAAAAAACAAAAAACTTTTCTTTGCTGGGTAGCCGCCGGTAGGGGCGTGTGGAGCCCTGTTCATCCCCCCGCACCGCACCCGATCGTCTAGCGCTGTTCGGTCGTTTTTGCCGCCATTTTGAGGCGGACCACCGCCATTTTGCCGTAGCCGCAGACATATTGGGCCTATGGGGCTTTCCCTCTAACGCTCAGAGCAGCCGTTTGCGGTACTGCACGTTCCCTGCAGGTGTTTTTCGGATGGCAGCTGCGATTATAATTGGTATCGCACTGCGATGCGATTGAGCCAGGATGGCGAATCGCTGATTTCTGCGAATGTAGTGTGGTCCTCCAGGCCCCCTAGGGCGCCCAAGGCTTACCCATATGATCTTTTTCCTGATCGCCTTGTTTGTTGTAAATGGCAGCGTCCGCAGCATTCCTTTTAGCGCAGTGGAACTTGTGCCTGGCAGCATAATGCTTGCTGGCTCAGAACCTAAGCATGACCCTCCTGAGGTTTTCATGTCCTCCCTGTGCATGCGTGGGTTACTTCCCGGTGCTCCGGTTTCCTCCCACAATCCAAGGGACTTGACGGTTCGCTGCTCGCTATCCCTTGAGGAAGGCTTTTTAAGGAAAAAAAAAAAAACAGAAATGGGAGTCGCCTTGGTGTCCCGCCTATGATCGCTTTAATTTGGGTTGCCTCCGCCCGGGCTTCGGGTGGGGGACGTTTCTGAGTTCAACACTCTGCCACCAGTCAGGTTCTTCCCTTCAACTTAGGGCTCCCGCAGGCACGCCGGGAGGCCCTCTTTGGGGCTGTACAAGCACTCGAACCAAGGGGTGATCGTGCCAGTGCCTCCAGCAAGAGGCTTCGTGGTTTTTTACTCACATCTGTTCGTGGCCCCCAAAAAGGGGGGGGGGGTCCGGCCAGTACTGTACCTGAAGGCCCTGAACTGGTATGTTAGGGCACGGAAATTCCGGATGGAATCTATCCACTCTGTTGTAGCCGTCCTCCATCAGGGGGAATTTCTGGCGTCTCTAGACATCAGTGATGTGTACCTCCATGTACATATTTGTCCACGGCTTCAGCGTTTCTTTCGCTTTGCAGTGGGAGACCTCAATTTTCAATTCGTGGCACTCCCTTTTGGTCTAGTCTCAGACCTCGAGTTTTTTCATAAAACGGGTGGCTCCGGTATGGCGTTACTGCGAAAGAGAGGCATTGCGATAGTAGCCTACCTGGACGACCTGCTCCTGCGAGCTGAATCCACCTCGGCTCGGGTAGAGAAGGTGAGGATCACAATGACCTCGCTGCAGGACTTCGGCTGGTTGCTCAACCTGCAGAAGTCGACGGTGTCTCTATCCTGTCGCCTGGAGTATCTGGGCCTGTTCCTGGACTCAGAGCAGCAAAAGGTTTTTCCTTCCTCCAGCCAAGTTGCGGTCACTGCGGTCGGCAGTGAAAATTTTCCTGTCGCACCGACGGTCTTCCTTACGTGGGGGGCTGGGGCTCATGGTCTCGACTTTCGAGGCGATACCATACGCCCAGAGTCACACTCGTCTCCTTCAACGAGCAATTTTGGCTCTGTGGGACAGATCCCCTCGGTCCTTGGACCTTCTGATCTTTCTGAGCTCCCAGACCAGGGCATCTCTGACCTATGGTTCCGGGACTCAGCGTTGATTCAGGGGAAGTCGTTCCTGCCCCTTCAGTGTGTGATCATTACCACGGATGATAGTCCTTTGGACTGGGGCGGGGTCCTGGGACAGCTGTCTGCCCAGGGCCGTTGGTCGGCACAAGAGGCTCGCCTCCCCATCAATGTACTGGAGCTGAGAGCAATCAGATTGTGCTTTTTTTCCCTGGATGAGATTGCAGGGTCGTCTGATTCGAATCAGTCAGACGATGCCACAGCAGTGGCGTATCTGAACCATCAGGGCGGCACTAGGAGTCCAGCAGCTACAGCGGAGGCAGCTATGGTACTGCGTTGGGCGGAACGTCACGTTCTGGCAATCTCCGCCGTTTATGTTCCAGGTGTGGAGAACTGGCAGGCGGACTTTCTCAGTCGCCAGACGCTGGATCAGGGAGAGTGGTCTTTCCACCCGGAGGTGTTCAATCAAATTTGCCGCAGATGGGGACGCCGGATGTGGATCTCATAGCGTCCCGGTTCAATAACAAGGTGGAAACCTTTGTATCCAGAACGAAGGATCCGTTGGCAGTGGCCACGGACGCTCTGGTGGCCCTCTGGGGCCGTTACCGCCTTCTGTACGCTTTCCCTCCGATAAAACTGCTTCCGCGATTGATACGCAGGATAGTGGCGGAGGGGATACCAATAATCCTGGTGGCTCCAGATTGGCCTTGGCGCACTTGATACGCTGATGTGGTGCAAATGGTGGCAGACGCCCCTTGGAGGCTCCCGCTGCGAGACGATTTTCTGTCTCAGGGACCCATCTTGCACCCTGCTTTGCCCTCGCCAGCTTTGACGGCTTGGCTATTGAGTCCCAGGTGCTAAGAGATAGGGGAGTCACCGACTCCGTGATCCCTACTTTGTTAAAAGCTCACAAGTGTACTTCTCGCAGGATTTATCACTGCACCTGGAAGGCTTGTATAGCTTGGTGCGAGACGGAGGGTCATAACCCTCGCTCTTATGTTGTGTCCAGGGTCCTGACTTTTTTGCAGCAGGGCCTGAACAAAAAAACTGGCTTTGAGTACCCTCAAGGGCCAGATATCGGCTCTGGCGATTCTCTTTCAGAGACCTTTGGCTTCGCACTCATTTATTCGTACTCTTGTACAGGGTGTGCGACACGTGGCGCATCGGGTGAAGGCTCCGATGGCTCCGTGGTATCTGCATTTGGTGCTTTCTGTTCTTCAGGAACCGCCATATGAGAATATCAGGGAGATTTCCTTACAATTGCTGTCGCAGAAGGTGGCCTTTTTAGTTGCCATCACTTCCGCCAGACGGGTGTCTAAATTAGCAGCACTATCGTGCAAGTCTCCCTACTTAGTCATGCATAAGGATAATAAACAAATGAAAGCCCGCGCCCGATAAAATCAGTATTAATAAAAGGAGGATATAAAACTGAATAAAATAGCAAAGAAATTAACAGGTCTGGAGGATTGTAGATTTTGGTGTAATATACCATTTGGGAGAATCTACTTGGAGAAGTTGGAACCATCCACCCTGATAAAGATTTTCCTCTTTGTTCCTTGGACCATATGGATTGATGACATCATTTTCAGCACATCTTGGTCGACCATTCGGGTCCCATATACCTTCCGATTGGATTTTGTGGACAACTAAAGACCATCCCTGGCGTTATCACCCAGATACTCGCGCATAGCCTATGTGCTTCTGGTAAGCATATATCTACACCATTTATTGGATTTTTCAGAATACCCTTGGGCTTGAATATTTCTACATAGTTATCATTTCGTAATTACTTATGATATAACTGTTTATGGAAAGTACTCATTGCACCATTATTGTTTCTTCAGTGGAACTGTCATTTTTTCTTTTATAACATTCCAATTTTTTTATATTTAATAATTTGGGCGCTGCAATTATTTTGTGGACTATGCATAAGGATAATGCGGTCTTGCGACCCTCTCCTTCCTTCAGGTGTTCTCTTCTTTCACATTAATGAGAATGTTGTCCTTCCTTCATTGTGCCCTCGTCCATCGCACCCAAAGGAGTTTGAGTTGCAGGCTTTGGACGTAGTGAGGGCCTTACGAGGGTACTTGGCTGCTACAGCTTTTTTTTTTTGAAAAGCTGATGTTTTGTTTGTGCTGCCAGAGGGTCCGCGCAAAGAGTTGGCGGCCTCGTTGGCGACGATTTCTCGTTTGATTAGAAAAACTGTGAACCATGCCTATTCTGTTCGGGCGAGGTTTCCCCTTTTCCGGTCACGGCTCATTCTACCCAGGCTGTTAGCACTTCCTGGGCTTTCAGACACCAGGCCTCGGTGTCACAGGTGTGCAAGGCGGCCACTTGGGCCTCGGTTCATACTTTCACTAAGTTTTAAAAAGTTGATGAGTTTGCATCTTCGGATGCTGCTTTGGGCCGCAAAGTTTTGCAGGCAGCAGCGTAGGCGCGTCTGGCGCCTCCCTAGAGGTTCAGTTGGGTACTGTTAGGGTTTACCCACCCCTCTTTTTGACACAGCTTGGGGACATCCCCACACGTAATGGAAGAGCTGCGTCTGACAGTGAACCATAGGAGAAAAAGGGATTTTATTTAAACTTACCGTAAAATCCTTTTCTCTGAGTTCACTGACAGATGCAGCACCCACCCCTCTGTGCTCTGTTCTGGTACGGCTTGTGTACGAACTGAAGAGCTATACTGTGAGGGGGTTTTATGTGGGAAGAGAGGACGGCCCCCATGGGAGGGGCCAGCTGTTTCTTTTCCCTGCCTAGTTAACTCCTAGTGAGATAAGCATAAAACCCACACGTAATGGAAGAGCTGTGTCTGTCAGTGAACTCGGAGAAAAGGATTTTACGGTAAGTTTTAATAAAATCCCTTTTTTTTTTTTTTTAGACGGCTCCTTTTCATTTGCAGCCACCGCCATAGTGACTGCTGTCTTCCGCGTCCAAAACTTTTCTCATTTCCGCCCTTACTTCCTCTCCATGTCCATAATCGTGCACGGTACTTATCCAGCCAAGCCTCATTTTCGTTGCGGGATTAGCAGGACAATTGTGTTCCTGCGAATCGGAGCCAGCCTGCTGCTATATTACTCGCGGGATGTTGGAGCTGATGCCGGGCAAAGTAAATGACGTAGCCCCGGCATATAAACGCCATATTTCCGGCATAAAAAGCTTGCCGGAAAAATGTAACAAAGAGCGCATGCGTTGGTGAGGTCATTAAACAAAGGATTACACTCAAAGGGACAATGTAGGAAGCGATCCACACAGAGCACCCAGTTCACTAGTTTGTAATGATTAATATGCCGGAAATTGAACAGGATGGTTTTACTACTACTTTTAAAGTGATTGTAAAGGTAAAATTAAAAAAATACCCTTGAATCTGCACACTACCCCCATTTAACCAGGCCCCCGACCTATTTGGAGGCGCACTGTCGTCGCCTCGCACATCTGCTTCTTCAGATTCTCTCTTACCTATTATACCCTATTCTTTATCTCTTCTTTCTCTCCCCCCCCCCCCCTCTCTACACCTCTCTTCTCTCTCTTCACCTAAAGTCTGATTTCTTTACTTAACTAAGTTTCCAGTTCTCTCTACACCTGTTTGATATTACTGCCGATTCTCTGTGTTACCTTAACTATACATGTCTGTAATGCACTGGCGTTTGCCCTGGCGTTAATAAAGACTATATTTGCAATAAAATAAATGACAAACATGTCTGTACTTACCTGCTCTGTACAATGGAATTGCGAATCTCCTCTTTTTGGGTCCCCTGCTGGCACTCCTGCCCCTCCTCTGTCCAGTGCCACCATGGGATGCAGCTTCCCATGGTGGCACTCGTGCATGCTGGCTCCTAAACCCCGCTGCTATGTCCATTGACACAGACAGCATTACTTGGCCCCAACCCCCTCACTTCCTTATCAATGGCTTTGACAGCACTGGGAGCCAATGGATGGTTAAGCTGACCATAAATTTCCGACAGTTGATCGATCAGCTTGGGTACAACAAGCCTGTTGGATTTTACATGTGATTATTGCTAGCAGCTATTATAGCTGCTAGCAATAATCACTGTGTTCTCTGGGTGGGGATTGCTCCCCCTGTCTGGAGAACACAATGGGGTTGATTTACAAAAGCTGGAGAGTGCAGCTGTGCATGGTAGCCAATCAGCTTCTAACCTCAGCTTGCTCAATCAAGCTTTGACAATAAAACATTGCAGCTGATTGGTTTCTTTTTTCCATTTGTTTTCCCATTTATTCTCTTTCCTTTATCTTCTTTCAATCATCTTTATTTTAGTTTCGATCTGTTCATGTTTAATCTTAGCATTTCTTTTGCTTTCAGCCCATTTCCCCCTACATTTTCCTTGTCTCCTTCCTTCTTGTTTCTATGCCTTTTTCCTCCTTATCCTTCTTGTCCGTTTCTCTTCTTCCACTTTCCACTTGGTAGCCTGCTGCTTTCCTGTCCCGTATCGCTCTTTTTTTTTCCCTCTCGCTTTTCCCAGGCTCCGGCACCCTCGCACGTTCCCGTAACTACGCGACCAATGCGGGACTGGTCTGACGTCACGGGTTTCCGTGGTGACAGCCGACCCGCTCTCAGGCGTTCCCATGCTGTTACCATGTGTGTTGTTGCGCATGGGCGGCATACGTGGCAGGCCGTGATTGGTAGCCTGGCTGACGTGGCTCCCCTGGGTCCTATAGGCGGCTTGTTGTGATCGGAGCATCTCGCTGATGCTCCGATCTGTTGCAGGCACACAAACGTGACCCAGGCGGGATGCACACCCTGCTATTATACTTACCACCTTATAAGAATTATAAGTGGCATATAAGCATTTTTAATTATTTTTGGCGGGATTTGACATCATATGAAGCCAGAGGGAGGGGGTGGGAACATTTTCTTCACATTTTTTCACTTTCTTGATGTTCTGATTGGTGGTTTATGTAAATATATTCTGCTGTTGCACTGTACACTTTATCACATGCCTGACAAAGGGGCCCTGCATGGCTCCGAAACGTTGCACTTTTCTGTGATGTGAGATGTGATCTTTTCAATAAAGAAAACTTTGGACGAGGATCCACGGTGTGCTGACGAATATGTACACTTGGTTTCTGTGTGGAGCTGCACCAAATTTTGCACTCTCCAGGTTTAGTAAATCAACCCCAATGGCTCCACAGGAGGGATTCCCCCATCAACACTAATTGTGTTGATGGCGAATTGAGCGTTATGTTTTTTTTGCCTGCAGTTCTACTTTAACCACTTGAGCTCTGGAAGATTTACCCCCTTCATGACCAGGCCATTTTTTGCAATACAGCACTGCTCTAGTTTAACTGACAATACCAAATAAAATGGATGTCCTTTTTTTCCCCACAAATAGCTTTCTTTTGGTGGTATTTGATCACACCTGTGGGTTGTTTTTTTTTTTTTTGCGCTATAAACAAGACTGTCCATTTTGGAAAAAAAACAAAAGATATTTTTTTACTTTCTGCTATAAAACATATCCAATTAAAAAAAATAGAAGAAATCAAATTTCTTCATACATTTAGGCCAATGTGTATTCTGCTACATATTTTTGGTAAAAAAAAAAATCCCAATAAGTGTATATTGATTGGTTTGCACATAAGTTATCGTGTCTACAAACTATAGGATATTTTTATTCATTTTGTTTATTAATGGCTGAATTCAGCATCTTATAGCAGGACAGCGATATTGCGGCTCACATTTGGACACTGACACTTTGGGACCAGTAACATTATTGTGATCAGTGCTAAAAAATATCACTGTACTAATGACACTGGCTGGGAAGGAGTTAAAATAGAGGGCAATCAAAGGGTTAACTGTGTGCCTAACCAGTGTTTTACTACACTGTGGGAGGTGCTTTTACTAGGGGAAGACATAGATCCGTGTCCCTGCTTTGTAGAGACACTGGATCCATGCCTTCCCTAGTGACAGAACGGCGGTCTGTACATAGGCAAAGCGCCATTCTGCCTCTGCAGGGTGATCAGCGGGTGCCAGCGGACATCAAATCCGCGGTACCCACTGATCGGCTCCCACTGTGTTCAATCACAGCGGGAGGGAGTCCCCGGTGGCGTGCATTCCCACCCACTACCTGGAAGAGCAGCTGCTGTCCTGTAGCAGTAAAACTGCTATGGAGCGGTTAACAAGTGGTTAAAAGACAGGTTTACGGAAATGGAAGAAATACAAAACCACAATATAGTGGTATATGCAAAGGCTGCCTGGCCCCAGGAGGAGTACATTGTCATAAGGTTTGTGTATTTTTTTTTTTTTTTTTCTTTTGACAAAGTGGTCTTCCACTAAAGCATTATTTTTTTTAGTTCTGCTTCTGAATATAGTTCTCTATCCCTTTTGGAAGTCTCTGCGTGCGATTTCCTAAAAAGGGAGAAAAAGTCAAAACTCCGGTGGTACGCCGTGTACAAGACAGATTCATGCGGTAATTCTTTATTGGGAAGGATTTCTGGATCTCACTGTGATGATTGTTTGAAAGGGATAGTTATAGTGGACGTTGATTCGTTTTTCTTTCTCATAATTTACATTATAAAATATACATAGAGTGATGGACTTGAGTTTTATATAATGTGATAGCTGTGTGAAATCTGCATAATTGGGCTGTAGCTTCTTTGCATTGCCTTTTTAGTTGAGCAGCCCAGACAATAGCTGACACCCAAGGTCTTCCTTTATGGTAAGCTGAAAGCATATGTAAACCGTCGCCTTGTAAAATAACCCATTCAGTTTAAAATAGAAATAAAAGGCAAAACATTTGTGTATAGATATAAAAAACAATATAAATAGGGCCGAAACAACTAATCGATTACTATTTTCATAATCGATTAATAAATCGGCCAGCCGATTAGTTGGCCTGCATACAGAATGCATTATTTAAATATAATCACTAAACCACTGCGCCAGTAGTAAACAGTATTCTGTTATGTAGTAGTAACAAAAGATATATGTGTAAGTAAATAAATCCATAAATAAATAAATGCTGCTGCTTAACCACTCCTCCAGGTCCGCGCTATTGCCGAAATACGGCTCCAGCGCGGACCTGAAATGCCGGGAGGACGTCCATGGACGTCCTCCACTGCGCATGCTCCCGCGCGCCCCCTGGCGGCAGCGGCGGCGCGTGCGCCGCGAGCGTGCCCGTGGGTCGGGCGGACTCTATGTCCGCCCGAGACCCGCGATCACTTTCAGGAGCCTCAGAACGGGGAACCGCCGTTGTAAACACGGCGGTTCCCCGTTCTTTGACAGGGGACATAGCAGATCTACTGATCCCTGTCACTGGGATCAGTTAGATCTGTTATGTCCCGGCCAGCCCTGCCCCCCCACAGTTAGAACACACCCAGGGAACATATTTAACCCCTTCACTGCCCCCTGCTGGTTAACCCCTTCACTGCCAAATTACATTTACACAGTAATCAGTGGACATTTCAATTTCTGATCGCTGTATAAATGTCATTGGTCCCAAAAATGTGTAAAAAATGTCTGACATGTCCGCCCCAATATCGCAGTCCCGATAAAAATCGCAGATCGCCGCCATTACTAGTAAAAAAAAAATAATAAAAACGCCAGAAATCAATTCCCAGTTTGTGGACACGATAACTTTTGCGCAAACCAATCAATAAACGCCGATTGCGATTTTTTTTTTTTTTACCAAAAATATGTAGAAGAATATATATTGGCCAAAACTGATGAATAATTGTTTTAATGGATTTGTACTTTAGCAAAAAGTAAAAAATATTGTTCTTTTTTGCAAAATTGTCGCTCATTTTTTGTTTATAGCGGCGATCAGAAATGATGCAGAGGTAATCAAATACCACCAAAAGGAAAGCTCTATTTGTGGGAAAAAAAGGATGCAAATTTTATTTGGATACAACGCCGCACGAGCGCGCAATTGTCATTCAAAATGCGACAGCGCTGAAAGCTAAAAATTGGTCTGGGCAGGAGGGGGGTTTAAGTGCCCAGTAAGGAAGGGGTTAAGGCCCGTTTCACAGGTCTGTTTGTCCGTTTTTCATCCATCTGTTGACGGATGAAAAACGGACATCAACGCAACTCTATGGAAAAACTGATGATCATTCATTTGCATCCGTTTTCATCCGCTTCCGTCAACATCCGTTTTTTTGAAAGGATGAAAGTCCTATATTTCATGCGTCAAAAAAAAGTATCGGACGAAAAATGGATGAACGGTCAGTTTTTCATCCGTTTTTGCATTGGTAGTGGATGTAAGAAAAACTGACGACCACAGATGAAAAAATGTTAGAAAAACGGATGAATACTTCATCCGTTTTGATGTGACGGAACTGATGAATGGTCCGTATGTGTGAAAGGACCCTAAGGCCTCATACACACGGACGTTTTTTTGACGCCAACGTTTTCTGGCGTTTTTTGCAGCTCTCCATGTTAGTCAATTGCCCCATAAAAACATCGATGTTCGTGAAATGAAATTAGAACCCACGGCCAGTGCGTTCTGAGGCTGTAACGTTTTGGCGTTTTTTGACGCCGACGCTGCAAACAGCTCTCTAACACCGTACCGGCGTTTTTGACGCCACTGTTTGTAGGTTGAAAAATAGCAGAGGTTTTATTTTTTTTTAAAGGCACCTATTGACGCCGATGCATAACACCAAGTCTGATAATTGGAGGACAGCAGGCTGAGATCCCAGCACAATTCATCAAATACAGAGCTGCACTAAAATTAATAAGTGCTATATGACTATAGAATGTATATTCCGCCGAAAGAAGCCCGTGGAGTGGCAGTCCAGGGGTGCCGGATGGCTCACAGTGGGTGGCAACACTTTGAGTTTGATGGCACCAAGGTCACTGCACCATAACACACTTTTTTCGCACCTGCCTCCTGGGCCGGGCCTTTTGGCCAGGACCGGAGGAATTTTTTATTCCTGGCCGCAAGGCCGGCCTTTGTTATTCACAAAGGCACTTTCTGCACCCCTCTTCACTATCCCTTTCCTCACTTTTGTTTGTTTGCTGTGTAGTTTGTTGTGTCGTGTCACTTATTGTTTGGGTACACGAAGCACCGTTTGATAAGTAGGGTGTACGGTCCCTCGGGGCCTACCTGAAAGTCTTGGTTGGCGGTGGGTATGGCCTTTTGGCTTGACCCACCGCCTCTCATGGGGTCTCCCTTCGGGGGAGTCCCACAGTAGTATCGAGGCGGCCGGTTTCGGCTGGTCGCCACAGAGAAACTGGGGGTTGCCCGGCCTTCTGGCTAAGCAATCCTTGGTGCACGATACCTCAATCCCCTAGGAGCTTCGGCCACCGGGGGATCAGGGTAAGAGGCCCTTCCTCTTCGGAGGGGGGCTATTGTGTACACCCATGTGCACTTTTTGTGTCTTCACTTTTGTGTTGTGCACTTTTTTATGCACCGGGTAAGTCTGGGTGTGTCTCACACCACCACGGGCTTCAAAAAAAAAAAAAAAAAAAAAAAAAAAATAGAATGTATAAATAGAATAGAATGTAATAAA
>BLSH010376701.1:427679-455602 GCA_018402905.1 Glandirana rugosa
AATTTCACTATAATTTCCCGAAATTTTTTTTTTTTTTTTGTTGTTTTTTTTGTTTTTGTTTGTACAGTATGAATGGACGAGACACGTTACCAAAACGTGTCTCGTCGAGGTTAGGAGGAGTCCAGGGGGTCGGGGAAGGAGCACGGGGGTCTCGTTCATCGAACGATACCTCTGAGGGTTCGACGACGGGACCATAGCAAGCTACTTGCTCTGGGGGCACGAGGAAGGGGCTGGGGGACCTGAGGAGGATTGGAGCTGCTCTGTGCAAAACCATTGCACAGAGCAGGTAAGTATGACATGTTTGTTTTTGTTTTTTTTGTTGTTTTTTTTTTTTTTTTAAAGCCCTTTAATATCACTTTAAATTTTGAAGCAAATCTACAAGCCTTCATTAAAACAAAATAAACTTGAGTTCCAGCAAGATATCCTATCCAACACACAGACGAGTACAAATTAACCACCAGGATTCTTAGAACAGTTAAAGGCTTTCATTTTTGTTTTTAAAGGAAGCTTGTGCTTTCCATAACTTGTAAATATAAAGCAGCAGCTCCTTATAGTGACTCTGTCTGCCATGACTCGGATCATGATCCGAAAAGACTGAGTGGGGAAGGCTAGAAACTCTGCCAGGTTTTGTGTTTAAGATTTTTATTTCCTTTTCCTTTTTGGTCAAAGTCAGTAAAAAAAAAAAGTTCCAGCCAATTAGTAACAGAGAGCTGATGTAATTTTATCCGGGCAGACTTTACTTTCTGAAGGTCAGATGTCTGTAGCTAGAGAATGAAGTGGAGTTCTTTGGGCTGTGACACCAGAAAGGAAGCAATAAAGAGCTTACCGCTGCCTTTGCATAGGGGCACTGTATGATGGGACCGCACACGGAATGGCAAGGGTATTTCAAGTATATGTGCACATAATATTTTGGTTTCCTTTTATAGGTACGACCATAACAATGGTTTCATTTCCTTTTTAACCCCTTCCTGCCAACCCTCTCCCAGCCCTTTAAGAGGTTCTAAAATTATTGGCTATGGCATTGGTTATGACCATGACTTATTGACTGGACTACCATTGTCATTAGGTATTTATAGCACAAGCTGAGCATTTAGATAGGGAGACAGGCATGGGATGGTTCAGATCCAGCCCTGGTATTTTCTAGCACCCCATTCACCCATCATCATTTTAAGGTGGGATGCAGTTTTTCGGGGCCAATGTAGGTTTGCTATAGCGCTTGCTGTGCAGGTGGACCAGCAGGGGTTAAGGGAGGCTTCATTCGGGTTAGCATGTCCCAGCTCCCACTGGAGATCTGTATCTCAATAGTAGTATCTGCTGGGATTGGTCTAGGGTGGGACCTCACATGTTAGGACTGGTTGGTAGGGCGGGGAGGACTAGAGAGGCGGAGGATCGTGGGCAGATGATGCTATACTTTTTTCCTGCATTATATATGCACAATAAAACCTTGAAGAGAACTTGATTTTGGCTGTGTACATTTTACTTAATCATTTTATTCCAACCGAAAAAAATAACTGTCACAGTGGCTTCTAAACTATCACAAATAAACATCAGGAGCTTTGTGCCTGTAACTATGCTGGCGTTAAAGCCCACCCACTGAGAGGCCGTATATATGCATACAGCCGGGGGGAATAGGTTAAATAGTCGTAGGCCAACAAACTATTTACTACAGTAACAGGTGCATTTGCTGAGCGCTCTATTAACTGTATGTAGCCTAGGCCTCAGCTAAGACACAGCGCTGTGTTGGAAGTCCCCATTCCACTCCAGAAACAGTAGAATCGGGCTGAGTGCTGCTCAGCCATTCACGAGAAGCTTTGTGTTCTATGAAGGTATACAAAGTTTTTCCTCTGATTGGCTGAGGCAAAGGCGCCAGGTGACCGCTTCGTGTAGCACAGTTTATTATAATCAAAATTTCACGGAGGAGTCACAAACTGGAGAGGGCTCTGAATAACATCCCACCATGGCCGAGCTGTGCCGCTGCGGCAGCTCCGGTGGTGAGCTGTCAAAAGCCGGGACACCACCTGTCACTCCTCAGAGAACAACCAATCTAAATGCGTTTTCGGGGGTTAGCCACACCACCTTCCTCAGCCAAATCCGTAGCTGGGGAAGGAGGCGTGGATAGCCAGCAAAACTCGATCCGATTTGGTTCTCCGAGGGGTGACAGGTGGTGTCCCGGCTTTTACCAGCTCACTCCCCAGCGTTCTCCAACATCTTCCCACCACTAGAGCTGCCGCAGCAGCACAGATTGACAGCTCGGCTATGGTGGGACGTTTTTCAGAGCTCTCTCCAGTTTATGACTCCTCCACACCTGACACCTTTGTGAGTGTGACTTTTTATGCAATTTTATTTGTTTATAATAAAGTGTGCTTCACAAAGTGGATGCCTGGTGCCTCTCTCTCCCTCCTCTCTTCTGTTAACATTCTCCAAGCACGGAGCTTCATTATTCTACAGATTATCTGGAAGGATTTCAAGGCCAAAACTTATTTTTGGTTTTCTTTTGCTGGGTCCCATTAGTGGGGATTTGATCTAACTTCCTGTCCCAGAGTCACAACAAAGGAAGAGGAAATCTCTCAGAAGTATGGGGAAATCCCCTCTTGAACAAGTGCCCCTTATTTGAAGATTTCCTCTCTATTACTACAGTTTTTCATGCAACCACGGGTTGCAGGAAAGAAATCGCTCGATTGACTGTTGATGGGGGGGAAACCTTCCCGTGGAGCTGTTGTGTTCACTGGCATGGTGCCGTGTCTGCCGGGAGAACAGAGCGATTGTTGCTAGCGGCCAACAATCGCATCCTAAGAATCCGACATGCTGGTTGTACCCAAGTCTTTTAATGGATCGAGCCTGCCCATACATGATTCGAATCTCGCCTGGTCCCTGCTGAATCGACCAAGATTTGAACCGTCCCTGGCCGACTTAAAGTGATTGTAAAGGCTCTTTTTTTTTTTTTTTTTTTTTTTAAAGCGGAACTTTAGTCATTTTTTATCTTTCCATCTATTAAACCTTCTGCCCTTGTTGTTTTAACTTTGGATAGTAAAACATTTTTTTTTCTGCCAGTAAATACCTTATACAGCCCACTTCCTGTTTCTTGGCTGGAAAAAAGCCTCAGCGTTTGACATCATGCACAGCTCTCTCTCACTCTTGTGAGAGTTTGCCAGGAATGGAGGGGGAATGAGTCATTAGAGGGCCAATGGGAGCTGCAGAGCTGGAGGTGTGCCTCTTTGTGAATCCAGGAAGTGAACAGTCAGCAACTTAAGCTGCCCACAGTTAAAATGATCGCAGCCAGACTCAGTGGAGGGAGATTTCTGCAGCATATTTGGAAAGTACAGAATGACAGTATATATAAAATAATATGCAAAGTGGTTAGAGGGAAGCTTCAGAATGGCAAAGATGTTTTTTATTACAAATTACCTGAGCAGACTGCAGTTCCTCTTTAACCACTTCAGTCAGGGGCCTGTTTTTTGGGTTTGTTCGTTTACAAGTTAAAATCATTTTTTTTTGCTATAAAATTACTTAGAACCCACGAACATTATATATATATTTTTTCTAACACCCTAGAGCAGGGATATGCAATTAGCGGACCTCCAGATGTTGCAGAACTACAAATCCCATGAGGCATAGCAAGACTCTGACAGCCACAAACATGACACCCAGGGGCAGAGGCATGATGGGACTTGTAGTTTTGCAACAGCTGGAGGTCCGCTAATTGCATATCCCTGCCCTAGAGAATAAAATGGCAGTCATTGCAAAACTTTGTCACACCGTATTTGCACAGTGGTCTTCCAAGCGTGCTTTTTTTTAAATAAATTCTGTTAAATAAGAAAACCGTAAAGTTAGGCCAATTTTTTTCCATATTGTGAAAGATAATGTTACGCCAAGTAAAATGATACCCAACATGTCATGCTTCAAAATTGCTTCCGCTCGCAGAATGGCGACAAACTTTTCAGCTTAAAAATCTCCATTGGCAACGTTTAAAAAAATTCCTCAGGTTAGCAGTTTTGTGCTACAGAGGAGGTCTAGTGACAGAATTGTTGCTCTCACTCTAACGATTGCGGCGATACCTCACATGTGTGGTTTGCACACTGTTTTCATATGCGTATGCTTTCGCTTCTGCACGCGAGCTCGCAAGGACGGGCGCTTTCAATTTTTTTTTTTTTTTTTTATTTATTTTACTTTTTATTTTTACACTTTTCTTAAAAAAAAAAAAAAAAAAAATTATCACTTTTATTCCTATTACAAGAAATGTAAACATTCCTTGTAATAGAAAAAAGCATTACAGGACCTCTTAAATATGAGATCTGGGGCCAAAAAGTCCTCACATCTCAGATTTACACTAAAATGCAAAAAAAAAAAAAATCTGAAAAAATGACAGCCCAAAAAAAAAACAAAAACAGGCCCTTTAAGAGCGTTGGATGGACGTGACTTCTGACGTAATTTCCGCCCTGCCGTACTACAGTGTTGCCAACCGCCAGTAAATTTACTGACAGTTTGTAAAAATCAGTGATTTTTACAACTGTTTATAAATATCAGGGTCTGATCATTTTTCATGCTGTGCTGATTTTTTAAGTGTAAACCGGGCAAACTACTTGATATGGGTATTGTCAGTGTTTCCATGTTGTGTTTAAATATCAATTGTCTTAGTTTTTAATAGGAGTTCAGTTATTTTTCAGGTTGCCAGTAAAAAATGTGCTCCGCCAGTAAATTTTAAATGTGTTGCCAGTAAAAAACGCTGCGGGAGGTTGGCAACACTGCCGTACTATGGAGCCGCTCACTCGGCTCTCGGACACTTGGGGGACGGATCGGATCACCTCCGCTGCTGCCGTCAGGTCCGGTAAGCGGCGGAGATGACCAGAAAGCCGCCGATAAGTGATCTTGTGGCGAATCCGCCGCTAAGAGCACTTTTATCATTTTCAGAATCGCCGGCTCTAAACGGTATGCTGAGTGACACGTGTGTTTTCAGACACATTACAGCCTTTGCGCTAACAGTATTTATAGCCTGTATAAAGTTAAACAAATTCTATTCCTCTTTATGTTGAACCCAATAATAGTATGTTGGCAGCACGCTTTCTTAATCAGGAGTTATGATGCATGACCAATATACTATAGAACATAATTCTGGGCAGCTGGAGGAAGTAAAAAAGAAAAATAAAAAAAACCTGACCTTGCACGAGTTTCATAGAGATTTTTTTGTAACTTTCCACTGCTTCGTGTCTCTTCAGCATGTCATTGGTGTGCACAGAGAATTAACTGCTCCTGTAAACCAATACCAGCTCCTCTTCTGGAGCATTTTGTGCTTTTTGTGATGATGAAATGATTGGGCGAGCACAAACACAGCCCAACCTCATTTCTTATGATGATAAATCACACACAGTTTCTGGTTGTCAGATCAGATACTTTTTTTTTTTTTTTTCCCCTCGGCTTTAGAAACTGACATGGCAATCACATGATCGGGACCCGCTCTGATGGTTTGCTATAATCAGAAGACTGGGATTGTTCTGATAGGTAGCAGTCGCCCATAGGCTTCTACCTGTCAGCGGTGACAGGTAGATTAACTTTTTGTCTACTAAGGTGTGTTTATAAACATGTTTGGGTTAACCGGTTTTCAACCGGCTCGCATACATTTACTGCTGTAGTGCGAATCGCCATCTTTAAACGGCAGCGCGGGCGTGCGCAGTAGCGGGTGTCGTGCCCGCCACACTCTGCAGATTTGTGGCCACGGCTTGGGCGGACTCAAACTCAGCCAGCGAGCCACCATTGCTTGACAGAGCAGAAAAACGAGGAACTGCTGATGTAAACACGGCGGTTCCCCGTTCTGTCAGGTAGCATGTCAGAGACCTACTGATCCCTGTACTCTGGATCAGTTGGATCTCTTATGCCCCTGACAGCCCAGCCCCCTCATAGTTGGAACACGCTTAGGGAACACATTTAACCCCTGGATCCCCCCCGGTTAACCCCTTTGCTGCCAATGACATTTACACAGTAATCAGTGTATATTTACATTTCTGTACATTTCGCTATGTAAATGCCATTGGTCCTAAAAAGTGTCAAAAATGTCCGACATGTCTGCCCCAATATCAAAGTCCCGATAAAAATCGCAGATCGCTACCATTACTAGTAAAAAGTAAAAGAAAAAATGGTAAAATCGCCCGAAATTCTCGGTTTGTAAATGTGGCAACTTTTGCGCAAACCAATCATTAAACACTGATTGCAATTTTTTTTCTTTACAAAAAATGAGGAAGAATATAAATCGGCCAAAACCGATGAATATATATATATATATATATATATATATATATATAATTTTTTTTTTTTTTTTGGATATGTATTTTAGCAAAAAATAAGTAACCTTGGGGGGTTTTTTCTTTCCAAATTGACGCTTTTTTGTTTATAGCGGTGATCAGAAATGATGCAGAGGGGATCAAATACCAACAAAAGAAAGCTGTTTGTGGGGAAAAGAGGACACAAATTTTGTTTGGGTACAACGTCGCATGACCGTGCAATTGTTCCGTTAAAGCGACGCAATGCCGAATCGCATAAAGTGCTCTGGTCCCAAGGTGGGAAATCCTTCCGGGGGTGAAGTGGTTAAAGCAAACATTTGCTTGCCATTTTATTTTTCAGGCGGCCATCGGCTAAGTGATCTCAGAAATCACTTTTAGGCCTTGTTTACACTTGTGGTGCAAGTGACAGGCGAGGATGAGATGTATCGCCTCCTCACCACTTCTTTTAACCTCCTAAATGCTGGAATACTATTCATTGTACACAGTTGCATGGTGGCTAAGTGGTTAGTACTTCTGCCCGGTAGCACTTGGGTTGTCCGAAGCCCAACCATGGCACTAACTGCCTGGAGTTTGCATGTTCTCCCTGTGCCTGCGTGGGTTTTCTTTAACTCGTGCTGGCAGGCTAATTGGATCCTGTCTAAATTGGCCCTAGTATGTGTATGTATTAATGTGAGTTAGGGGCTTTAGATTCTAAGCTCCATGAGGGCAGGGACTGGTGTGAATGTACACAGCTCAAAAAAATTAAATTAACTCTTTTTAATCAGAGTATAGCATCAAGCCATTTAAACTCCTGGGATATTGATCTGGTCAGTTAAGTAGCAGAGGGGGTTGTTAATCAGTTTCAGCTGCTTTGGTGTTAATGAAATTAACCGGTGCACTAGATGGGCAACACCTCCAAAACAGGAAGGGCTTTACAGGTGGAAGCCACTGACATTTTTTTTCCCTACTCATCATTTCTGACTTTTTTTTTTTTTTTTTTTTTTTTTTTACTATTTCTGCATTTGGCTAGGGTCTGTGTCACTAATGGTAGCATGAGGCGATACCTGGACCCTATAGATGTTGCACAGGCAGTCCAGCTCCAGGATGGCACATCAATATGTGCCATTGCCAGGAGGTCTGCTTTGTGGACATTGAGTCCGCTGTACCTGCTGTGTCAAATCTCAGAGGGAGGCCGGCGGCACGTGTACCTCAAACCCAGAAGTGCGGGATCACGTACTAGGTATATGATCCTGTGCAGCAGAGCCTCCTTGCCACCACATATATACAGTAGGCAAGCTGATAATATTTAATATAGAAAAAGTATAAGTAAAAAGTGAAGTATCATAAGGAAATGACTCCGGACAGCTGCGCTTCCAAAAATCCTTTTATTGAAGCTTCATAAGACAAGTGGTTGATTGATGGAGCAGGGGACAAAGAGGTAGACCCGTTTCGCACAAACGTTAGCACTTAAAGCGGTTGACTACCCCCTAAAGTCACTTTTACCAACAGGTAAGCTTATGATAAAGATTACCTGTAGGTAAAATATCTCCTAAACCTGTACAGTTTATGAGATATTCCACTTGCAATTCAGCCGCTGATGTCACGGCGCATGCTCAGTGATGGCTTGGTGAAGGCCCGGCGCTTATCGCCGGACCCTGCCGGAAAGTCCGCCAGAAAGACGGGCTCCAGTGCGCATGCATGGGAGTCATGTCTCGCAGGTCCGTCCACTCAGTGCCGGAGCCGCAAACCCGGAAGAAGCAACACAGCGAAGATGTCCGCTCCCTCTGTGGGGATCGGGCAGCCCTGCGGGAGCTTCATTCTAAGGTGAGTCTTTTAGAATGAGCTAGTATGCGGTGCATACTAACTCATTATGCCTCTGCCTTACAGTTTTTTTTTTTTTTTTTTCGTTTGGGTAGACAACCGCTTTAAGCCTCGTACACACGGGCCAATAGTTGGACAACCGAACGTCCAGCTTTTGTCCAAATTGGCTGTTGGCGGGTTTGTCTAGCGTACTGACGGTAGTCAAGTAATCGTCCACCAAAGCCAAACGTAGTGCCTTGTTACGAGCGTATAAAGAGGGAGTTCAGGTGAATGCGATTAGTGAATTAGGAACACAGGTTTACACGACCGAACACTTCCTGGATTCAGAGCATGCGTGTTTGCACTTCCAACTTTTATTGGCCAACTATTGGCCAACGCTTTGTTGGCTAACAAAAGTTTTCTAGTCTTCACATACAATTTCTGTTGGATGATAATTGGAAATTGGCTGTTGGATCGTGCCTACTAATGGTCAGATTATCGGACAACAGGCTAGGTTGTTGGACCACCGTTGTTGGCCGATTATTGTACCGTGTGTCATTACTTTGGTAAAATGGCCTTTGGTCATTACCTTTTGGAACTAGTCATCACAATCGCCTATATGCAGCTTTAATGTGTCATCATTAGGTTACAGGTGAACTAACCAATTAAAACCAGGCTGGAGGACACGGTATATACAGTCAAACCCTGATGTGAAGAGTTCGGTCCAGATCCACTGCCAGAAGAAATCTGATACACCAATTGAACTCTGAGCAAAACTTGACACCTCATTCAAATCATTGTATAGTAACAACAACATACACAAAATAGGGAAAAAAAACAATCTACTGTAACATGTATATATGTATACATACACACAATCAAGTTGATAAGAACAAATGATTTTAAAAGCAAAGTGTTAGAACATCATGAGTACCAATACCGACATCTCAAGATGTGTGTGTGTATATATATATATATATATGTATGTGTGTGTGTATAGCCTTGGATAAACGTCACTGGCTATATAAAGAGCTCTTTTTTGGATATTTATTATAGCAAAAAGTGTTTTTTTTTTTTTTAAATTGTTGCTCTTGGTTTATAGCGCAAAAAAAAAAAAACCGCAGAGGTGATCAAATACCACCAAAAGAAAACTCTATTTGTGGGGGGAAAAAGACGTCAATTTTGTTTGGGTGCAACGTCGCATGACCACGCAATTGTCAGTTAAAGTGACGCCTCGCCGAATCGCAAAAAATGGCATGGCGATTAAAGCGGTGTTCCACCGTTTTTTACGTTTATTAAAAGTCAGCAGCTACAAAAAAGTGCTGACTTTTAATAAATAGACACTTGCCTGTCTCCTGGTACAGCGATGGGGCTGCCTGGAGCCTCGGATCTCTCCCCCTTCCCCTCCGCGCCGCCGTCATTGCTTCTGTGGGCACCAGGCTGGGACAGCTAGCGGCTTCACGGCCGGGAGTGCACTGTGCGAACTGCTCTCCGTGATGGGTCCTGAAGTCTTCTAGGACCTGTCCTGTGTCCCAGAAGACTCCGGGAGGGGGAAGGAGACCTTCCACTTCCGATCGCGTAAGGCGACCGGAACGGAAGTGCCCGGGAAAATCAGGTATCCTCACCCCTGCTCCCCAAAAGCTCAGTTTCACCATCAGGAGCTGGGAAGGAGGTCTTAAAGCGGAAGTTACACTTTTGAGTGGAACTTTGCTTTAAGGGGGGCAAATTTTTCCGGGGCTGAAGTGGTTAATATATTTGTATTGACTACTTTAAAATATGTTCTGTTACAGCTGTTCATAGATCTGTGAAATTACAAAGGAATGGAGTGAAGCTGACTGCAAATTGTACTCTTGATGGCTCCATGTACTACTTCATCTCCCACTGCGCCCCCCCCCCCGAAAATCGTACAAAACTGTGAATTTACTAATGAGTTCAGTGGGCTGAAAAATGGTACCTCTGCTCTTCATAGTTCATGTATTTCTTGATCTCCCGCTGTGTTTGAAGATTTAAGAATTCTCTTTAGCAGCTTCCCATCAAGTACATTCCTTATTATGTATATGACATTCAGGGGTTGGGTTTGGAGTTGGCGAAGCAAGGAAAAGAATCTCAAGTTAATCCAGTTAGGGAAGTCTTAACTGATCAAACGTGTCCTTCATGGTAGTAAGTGTTAGACTTGGAAAATAGGTGTTGAAATCTTGAGGATTTTTCTCCCCCTGACCATCATGTGGTGAACACCTGTGAACGCTGTGTTCCTTCACGTCTATCCCTTCCTCCCGACTGCTCGTTACTCTGCTCGCCCAGTGAGCCCCTTCTCATTAAAGGAGTTCATTACTGCAAGCTAGGAAAATCACTGTAAGACCTCTCATCTTCATGTCCTGTCTGTGAAATTCCTTCTTCCCTATTAAGTTAGCTGACTAGACGGATGACTCCTACTTGACTTTGTGTCTAGAGTTGGAGAACTCTTTCTGTTCATTATCTCCTGTGGTAAGAACAGAATGTGAAAGAGGGAATATATTTTGTACACATTTTCTTCATTATGCTTAGGGATAAAATAACATTTTCAATATATTTTTGCTTTTTGTACATGTAACTTTTTTTTTTTTTAAAACTGACTTTTATTGATCTTAAACCACTTGTGCATCACGCTATTGTGAATATCCTGCGGTAAGACGGCCGCTCTGCGCTAGATCACGTATATGCTTGTGATGCGGCATTTCCGGGTAGGGAGTATACACCCCTCCACCCCATCTGTGCTGTGATTCAGGAACAGCACAAGTCGGTTAGCAGGTCCTGGCCAATGATTTGTAGCCTGGGCCTGCTGATCAGCTTAGGGAATCACAGTACAGAGGCCTGTGCTTACAAACAACACAGGGCTCTGTACACGGAGAAGCACGTCTTAGTAAAAGCAGCACACATTACTCGTCGTTAGGCACAGTTAACCCTTTGCCCCCAGATATTAACCCCTTTCCAGCCTATGTCATTAGTACAGTGGCAGTGTATAGTATATCACTGTGCTAATTCTGGTGCACACTAGAAGTTTTTTTTTTTTTTTTTTTTCAACCCAGTGGGCTGAACAAAAAAAAAAATTAAAGAGCTTGGGAGGAGATGGTGTACTAACAATCCAAAGTTGTGTTCTGGTGGCCCCACCAGAACACACCGGTCAGTGCTCTCAGCCATTGGCTGAGAGCGCTGATCATATGCGGATCGGCAGACCTTTCGGTGATGCCACTTTGACAGAAGCCAGACCGGCTGCAGTACACACGGGCTGAATGTTGGCCGGTCTCTATAAAACCAACCGATAACGCCCAATATTTGGCCTGTGTGTACGGGGCTTTAGTGTCACTGGTGATGCCAGTGTCAGATTGCCCACCTCGCTACCCCAGTCCTACTATAAGTCGTTGATCACCGCCATTACTAGTATAAAAATTAATACAATTTCCAGCATGTATACCATCATTTGCAGACACTAGATCTTTCATAAGCCAATCAATATACACTTATTGGGATTTTTTTTAACCAAAGATATTTTGCAGAATACATTTTTAATGAATATATATATATATATATATATATATATATATATATATATATATATATATATATATTTAGATATGTTTTATTGCAGGAAGTAAAAAAGACAGCATTTTGAAAAAGAGTATTTTTTTAAATAAAAAGTAAATAACCCAGTGTTGATCAAATACCATCAAACGAAAGATATATTTATGTGAAAAAAAAAATTGTAAATTTAATTTGGGTACGGTGTTGCATGTCCGTGCAATTTGCCAGTTAAAATAGTGCAGTGCTGAATAGCAAAAAAAATGCCCTGATCATGAAGGGGGTAAAACCTTCCACAGCTTAAGTGGTTAATAAAGTTCCATAACAATAAAGAGTACCAAGTGTTTGAGTGATGCTTCTCATTAAACAGATCTTTTTACAGGATTCAGTATATCTTAACCACTTCAGCCCCGGAAGGATTTCCAGCTTTAGGACCGGAGCCCTTTTTGCGATTCGGCGCTGCGTCGCTTTAACTGACAATTGCGCGGTCGTGCGACGTTGCACCCAAACGAAATTTGCGTCCTTTTTTTTCCCACAAACAGAGCTTTCTTTCGGTGGTATTTGATCACCTCTGCGTCATTTCTGATCGCCGCTATAAACAAAAGAAGAGCGACAATTTTGCAAAAAAGCCCAAATTTCTTACTTTTTGCTAAAATACAAATCCAAAAAAAAAATATAAAAAAACATTTTTTTTCACCGTGTTTTTTTATTTTTTACTAAAAATGGCGGCGATCTGCGATTTTTAGCGGTACTGCGATATTGGGGCGGACATGTCGGAATGTTTTGACACTTTTTTGGGACCATTGGCATTTATACAGCGATCAGTGCTATAAAAATGCACTGATTACTGTGTAAATGCCATTGGCAGTGAAGGGGTTAACCTGCAGGGGGCGCTCTAAGGGTTAACTGTGTTCCCTGGGCGTGTTCTTACTGTAGGGGGACTTGCCTAGCTGGGGAAAGGAAGTTATCACAGCCTTCGTATACAGGAAGGCTGTGATCACTTCCCTTCCCCCTCACACAGAGCGGAGGTCCGTGTTTACATACACGGACCTCCGCTCATTCGTTCCGGGGGGGGCATCGCGGGTGGCCGGCGGCAATCGAAGCCGCCGGACCCGCTCCCTGGACCCCCCCGGACACAGTGAGCTCACAGTGGCTCTGTATCGCGGCCGCCGTCGTATGACGGCGATTCGCGTTACAGAGCCACATTGTCGCCGTCAATTGCCGATCAGCCGTCGGCAAGCGGTTAAGCTGGCCATTATACAATTTTCTTTTTCAATTTTTGCTTTTTGAGTAAACATCTATCAAAAGGTAGTTTTCTATTTAAGATACATTAATTTAGTTTATTCTGCATGAAATGGAGCTTAGTTATGTAGCATGAGGCTGTATATTCTGCAATATTTACATTATTGGTAAACTCATTCAATGAATCCAAGCTCTGCAAGCTGAGATAACATGCACTGCATTGATGCATTCACAGAATTTCACAGTAACCATGAGATAAAACAAAGTTCAGAAATATTCCTTTACCCCCTTGTTTTGCAAATCTATGTACACTACAAACTGTATGATTGAATTGGTTCTGATATCGCTGTTTTACTAACATGACAACTTATTATTCTAAATAGGAAATCTTCATTTTGTTGACAAATATTAAAGATTCTAACTACCAGCAAGAATAAGTGCTTACATTTAAAGAGCACCTGTCATTTCAGATTCATCATGGCAGGGCCTGTTAGCGGGCATTCGCTCACCTGCTGCTGCCATGTCTCTCACCTTGTTGTCACTGCCGCATCACCAGCCGTCCCATTAAAGTGAATGGGACTGTTGGTGAGTCAACAGTGGGACAGAGATGACAGTTGCTCTTTAAAAATGATTTAAATCAAGCCTTTTTACTAGTGATTTAAATCAAATCCACCCTGCTTCTATGCACTTGTCCCCAGACTTTAATGAAAGTCTTCTAAGTCGGATCCTCAACTTAATTGATGTGATTTGGATCTGACATTACAGGAAGATTACCCAGGCATTCCCTGAACTTGCTTCAAAGTCGCATCAAATCGCCTAGCAAAGTCACACCGTTTAAGTCGCTCTACTTTCAGGTCACAGCAGTGTGACTCGAGCCTTAGGCCCCTTTCACATTTGTGCGACGAGATTTTGGATCAGTACGACGCATCTATATTATTCAGGTGCGATTTGCATGTGACTTTGGAGGTTTTTGAAGTCTATGGACCTCAAGTTGCATCAAAGTTGGGCCAAAGTAATGCAGGGACTACTTTGAAGTCGTACAGATATGAATGGTACTCATTGGAAATAATGGAAAACGACTTGTCATGCGACTTTGTAGTCCCAAATCGCAGGACAAGTTGCACAAGTGTGAAAGGGGTCTTGGTGTGACTATCAGGAAAGTTTGTAATAGTCAAGAGACGTTAAAACGAAAGTGTTGTGTTGTGGCTGTATAACGCTAATAAAGTATATTCTTCTATAACAGACTTTGTTAGCATGGCAAATTGTTGTTAACACTTTATTTTCAGACCCTTGTCTTCTGTTAATGGCTAAGGGAACCATCAGATAGAAGTGTAAGGATGGTATTGCTTGAGAAATGGAGGTGAGAACAAAGGAAATAGGGGAGGAGAGGAAAGGAAATGTAACCACTGTTGGCAATCGATCCCACAGCTTCATTGGGTTGTAGTCAGGGTTGGAGGTTGGTGGTTTCTAGAAGATGCTGCACCTTCCTCACTTTGTATTGTAAGAAGTACATTGTGGAGGCAAGCAGAGATTTTATCAGTTTGACATCCTGGATCCTTTTATATTTTTTTAATTAGCAGGTAGAATTTTCGGCTTTTTGTAAGTTTCTTCTACCTCTTATCAGACAGTTTAAAAAGCGGTTTACAGGCCTCAGTAACGGTACCTGAAATTTACACATAACTGAATGAGTCATAGTAATGACTAGCAAAAAAAAGGAGTTGGGGTTATTCTTCACCATTGGTGTGAATTGAAATTAGAGTAAGGCCCCTTTCACACGGACTCCTCCATGGGACGGAAGCTGCGTGCTCAGCGGGGGATCACTCCTTTGATCCCTGCTGAGGAGGCAGATGACAGGTCCATCCCCGCTCACTGTGCAGAGACTATTTTCATCCACTCGTCCCTACGGATGGAAAATAGGACCACCATCCGTCTGGATTTTACGGACAGGCATTTAGCGCAGCATTCTCATTTCCATAGTAATGACTCATCAGGGGGCTCTGTCCAAAGATTCTGAAAAAAGGAGGATGTAAAAATGTGTGTATATATTTATAAATAATAAAAATGGCCCTGAAACTTTTTTTTTTTTTTTTTTTTTTTGTTGTTGTTTCCCTTCCGATGGTATTGAGGAGCATTCATGTCTCAATAACTTCCGCTTAGATCAGCCCAGCACTGTGTTGCATAAAAAGGAAAATCTGGTTGCTTTAGCCCCTGTTCACATTGGGCCAATTTGGCATGCGATTTGACCTGTCTTCCATATCGGCAGCTATTGCGGTGCCGACTTTGCAGCGCCCCACCGATTCCCAAAAGCAGTTCCTGTACTACTTTTGGCAATTTAAATAGACATCTGTGCATGAACCTGCGCAGATGTCTGCCAGTCTGACTCCATTGCTGGTTTGAAATCGTGTAGGTTTAGTTGAATTCGCACAATTTCTAACCCGCGGCAGTGTGAACCCTAGGCTCAAGCTGGACACAGACATTGGTTTGAATGTACAGTCTTTAGATTTTCCAGCAGCTATTATGTGCAACACCTTTCTAACTAAATCAAATTCATTTACTGTATACCTAATAGGGTATATCCTCCATATTGTATAGTTTAATAAAAGATTGTACATTTGATCCTAATGTTGGCCAGCATAACGTACATTGCACCCTCATTACACAGGTGACCTCTAGAGTGGATAGAAAAAGCGCACATGCCGGCTTTTAAGCCATTCACATGGACAATGCCTCGCACCTCCTGCTAATGCTTTTCATACTTGCTTACTGTGAACACATTTTTCATGTAAATGCCTTTTTTTTTGTCTCCACAGATATGCTGTAAGCCCTGAGAACATTATCCTGTATGGTCAGAGTATCGGCACCGTTCCTACAGTAGACCTGGCCTCACGCTACGAATGTGCAGCCGTCATACTGCACTCCCCTCTCATGTCTGGACTGCGTGTTGCTTTTCCTGATACAAGGAAGACCTACTGTTTTGATGCTTTCCCCAGGTAAAAGGCCATTGCTTAAAGTTCTGTTGGCACTTCCACTGTTTCTCATGCCCATTTTTTATTTCTGTAAGCTGTAGTAGTTTATTCCCATTGGAGAGAGGTTGTTATAATGTAAAGTCTACGTTCATTAAAGAAAAATGCACATTTTTTGCAGATAAAAAAATGTGAATTTATTATTTTTTTTATTATATTAGGAGCCTGCTTAGCATTGCACCCATGATCAGCAGATCACAGGTGCAATGTCTGGCTCCTGCAGACTAGTCAATACAGCTGACTCCCATTCAGGCAGACAGTGAATTGTAGGAAAGGTCAATGAACTATGAGATTGCTCATTAGCGCCCTAACAGTTCATTGAGAACTACAAGCCATCTGCTGCAATGGAAGACGGGACTTGTAGGTCATTCATTCATAGATATGTGTAAATGAATGATGCTGCAGTGCAGAGAAGCCTTAAAGGAACCTAAAAGTTACAAAAAACAAAACGCCACTGCACATTACATACCAAAATCTTTGTTTTGCACCTTCACTGCTGGGCTATCACTGCAAATATCCAGTTCCTGCAGCAATGCAGTGCTTATGTCTGAGTTGCCAAGTCTGTGTATTATTTTGGGGTGGGGATATCTTGCTTAGCGCTGTGCAAGGTTTGACTTTCTCATTGAGGTTTTGAATGGCCTGCTATGCGGCATCAGGCTTTGGTTTTTCCTACGCTGGTCACTTTAAAGTGGTAGTGAACTCCGCTTGGACACTTGTACCTATAGGTAAGCATATAATAAAGGCTACTTGTTAGTACGAGGAATATCTCCTAAAGATAAGGAATTAGGGAGGTGAGGTGAATAGTCTATAATAGATTCCAAACTGGGTCCAGAAAAGGCGGCATCCCAGAGAAACAATAGACAGTAACAAACACCAAGGGTAGGTACTTTGAATATGCCTTAAACGGACTCAAGTGACTCAATCGTAATAAAAAAATACAAATTTTATTAATGACGTCCAAATTTTAAAAATATATATATAAGAACAAAGGTATGGTCACAGTACATAGAGTATAGAACCAACACTAGGATAAAAAGTTATGGCATTTTTGCCCTAATGTTGGTTCTACTTACTCTATGTACTGTGACCATACCTCTGTTCTTATATATACCTATGTAAGCCCGTTTTAAAATTTGGGTGTAATTAATAAAATTTGTATTTTTTATGATGATTGAGTCACGTGAGTCAGTTTAAGGCATATTCAGGCATATACGGCATAGTCCCTACCCTTAGTATTTGTTACTGTTGAATATCTCCTTAACGTGCACCGTTTAGGAGATATTCAGTGTCTCTGCAGCCGGTGACGTCACCAACGCATGTGCTATGAAGGACCGGCATACCCATGCCTTTCCTCCAGAGACCTGTGTTATGACCGGGACTCCCATGAGCATGTGCGGGAGTGACGTCATCGCTGCTCAGCCAATCAAAAGGGCAGAGCCCGTGAGGAGGGGAGCCCTGCCTGCGTGGATAGCATGCCACTAAAAAAGGCCCTGTTTCAAGGTAAGTCTTTCATAATGTGCTAGTATGTGATGCATACTAGCACATTATGACATTACTTTTCAGGGAGATTTTTTTTTTAGTAGCGTTTACTACTGCTTTAATGCCCACCTAAGCAGTGACTCTGGCCTGGAATCCAAGGAGCTTCACAGGAATGCAGACACTGATCTGAATATTTTTCTTTGCGCTTGCTGACACCACCAAGACTCCCTGCAATACTAGTTTGGAGAAGGTGAAGGAAATTACATGTTTATGTTGCATTGTGTGCTGCTTAGAAAATGATTTTTCTGTGCTTTTTTCATCAGCTGGAATGCATCTAAAAATAAACCATGTATGTGTATTGGATCTAACAAAAGCTAATTGATTCACCATAAACATTCACAAAAAGCATATTTTCCCTAATGGATACCAGTTCCCGATTTTAATTATTTTTAGTTTCTAATTAAGGGACAATATATATACAATTTGCATAGAATTCTTTGCATTCTTATTGTTATTAAGCCCTCTGGTTTTGTCAGGATTCAATTATCTTCAGTTTCACGGTCTCGATGCTACAGCTGCGGGATCCGTCCACACACACTCATGTTTAAATATTGCCTTCCCCAGAAGTCGGAAGCTGAGTTTGCCAAGGGAATGTTTCCAATTTTCACAAAATGCAAATATTGTTTAGTTGGAGCAAATAGAAAGCAGTGGAAGAAATGTCACCGTTAAATAAAGAGTAACTAGGAGCAAAGATAGCCGTCTCCTGTACTGCTTAACTTATTCCTCAACAGATCCATTCCAGCCTGAAAATGATCTTCAAATTTAATTAAAATGGCATTACTCGAGGTGGATATGCCATGAAAGGTTTATTTATACCTGCAGTCTACCTGTGTATCGGTGAAATTCTGAATTTAAAGAATTTAGGATTTAAGGTTGTTGGCATAAGAACAAATTAACATTAACGTGGTCCTTTGTGGATTCTCTCCATTTGCCAAAATCTTCCACTTTCAAAACCTCATGGCAGACAACTCTGTTAATCTGTCTGATGGTTTCAGAAAAAAATTCCACTAAAGGCCACTGAACATAAATTGGATCCTTTTTCTATACTTGTTTATGTGAAAGTTGTTAAATTCATCGGTGAATATGTAATAGTTTAATTTTACTGGCTCAGGAACATTTTTAAGCGAAGATTGGATAATGTACAGCAATATCTTTACACACAGAGCTAAAGTCTTGTCCAGCAATTCCATGGAAGAAAAGTGACAAGTGGTGTTTTGCACCATTCTCACCCACATGGCAGCTGAATTATAGGCAGCACAGCAACGTGACATAAATGTACAATAATCCTCATTTCTGTAGCGCCATTGCTGCTTTCAAACGTGTCATAATCTAAACAATTAGTCAAGGCTCCAGTTTGTATCAGTCCTTTCTCATTACTGGTGTACCGAGATATAAATGGCCAAACAGCTTGTAAACACACCTAAACGCAGTAACTCACATCTAGGAGTGTTTTGTTTACAGGTGTTTCCATTTTTTAAAAAAATAAAACTTTTTTTTTTTTCAAAAACGCTCCTGGACGCGAACGCGGTAAAACACCGCTAAGCGCAACATGCAAAATGCGGCAGAACGAGCGTTTTTGACACAGGCTTCTAGCTGTCAAAAAAATAACGTTCAGGGGAGGTTGATAAAGTGTGTGCATGAAGTCTTAAGGGCTAAGTAGCCAATTCACCTTATATTAATTTAAAAAATAAGTGCAACAGGAACCTAAGCTGAACTCCAGGAAAATAAAAACAATTTTTAGATATTTGCTTCATAAAAATAAATGGCCTCTAATGACTCACGTGTGGGGATGCTGCTGCATCATGTAAATGCTTCCTTTCCTCCAGCTATCAGTAGTGTAAGTGCCAAACCTGCAGCTCCAGCGCTCATATTGTGACTGCATACATTGAAGGATAGGGGGTTGCTTACACTCCACCTCATCCATTCAGAAAAGGATTCATATCATAGAAGCAAGGCGGATCATGGCATTTATCTGCCCCTCACCAATCACAGAACACCTTGCATTCTGTGAAAAGAATGCAAAATTTTCTTTAATGAATGGATGAGATGAAGTATGGCTAAAGCACTATCCTTCACTGTAGAGCTGTAACTAAGTTTCAACACTGAAGGTTTTGGGCTTACACTGCCCTTTACGTGCATCATTTGTTTTACTCGTCCATCACCAGCGTAAGCCCAAAACCTTCAGTGTTGAAACTTAGTTACAGTTATAGTTTGAACATTTGTCATTTGGACGGTTCGTTGGTTTTCTGTCCAGTTAATGGGCACAATCAGTTGTGGCGTTTTTGAGCCAAAAATTTGAAGGTAAAGTTTTTGGAACAAAAATGTTTACAATAAATTGAAATGATAAAGGGGTTGTAAAGTGGTGTGGTTTTTCACCTTAAGGCATTCTATGTATTAAGGTGAAAAACCTTCTGTGCTGCAGCTGCCCCCAGTGCCCCGCTTTTTTTATTTTTTTACCTGCACACAATTGTTCCAGCGGCGTGCATGAGCCCTGCAGCTCCAGCCACTGCCTCAGGTCCTCATTGGATAGGGTGATAGCAACAGGAACAATAGGCTCCCTCTGCTGTCAATCAAATTCACTGACCCGGGGGCAGGGCCGAGTCCTGCAGTCTGTCAATGCCCCCATGGATGTGGCTCTTCGTGAGGACACTCGAAGAGGAGGAGCCAGGAGCTCCGCCGGGGGACCCCAGAAAAGGAGGATCGGGGCCACTCTGTGCAAAACCCTTGCACAGCACAGGTAAGTATAACATGTTTAAAAAAGGAAACCTTTACAATCTCTTTAATGCATTTCTCATTAAAAATTTAACTATTCATACTTTACATATGTGACCCAGAAGCCAATAACTGATTTGTTTGTCCATTGAACAATTTTTCTTTCGAAATCTGGTCATTACTTCATCGTTTGCTCTCACGACCATGTGTTCGATTTCCAAACGATTGTCTAGTGTATGCGCACCACTAGGCTGGGTTCACACTATCCGACACAAAAACGGTCAGACTTTTTTGATCTTGCTTTGCCATGCAACATCGGTCCTACTTCTGTCCTACTTCCATCAGACTTGAATGAAAAAGATAAGATTTTGCTCCGACTTTGAGATAGTGACTTGTCCATTGACCAATCAAAACAATCCCAGTGTGAGATAAATTCCTTTTACTACTGCTGTAATCACCAAGTCGGATGGTTAGAACAAGGATCCGACTTTGATCCTACTTCAATGATATTCAATGGGCTGAAGTAGGACCAAAGGCGGACCAAAGTAGTACAGGAACATTTTTCAAAGTCGGACCGACTTGTGTCGGACCAGTTAAGACGGCTCTCATAGGGAAACATTGATTTGGTGACTTAATGCAATTTGTGCTCACAACGTCGGCCCGTTTGTCGGACAAGTGTGAACCTAGCCTTAGTTTCACATAACGCAGCAGCATCCCCACATGTGGGATACCAATCATTAGAGGAGATTTGTTTTTACAAAGCAAATCTAAAAATATTTTTCTGTATTGAAACATGTCTGGCTTCTGAAAAAGTGACCGAATCATGAATTGAAGATAATCTGCTAGAAATGGTTACTGTACAGGCATGTTTATCTACCCCAATTTTTCTTACAGGTGGCTTTAATGGTCCCTATGGCTTCCATGATGTTCCCATAGCCTTGACTATGTGTGCAGTTTAGTAGATTGCAGGGTGGATTTGATTTAAATCAATAGTAAAAAGGCTTGATTTAAATCAGCTCAATTTAATTCCTTATTTTTAAAGAGCAATTGTCATCTCTGTCCCGCAGCAGCTCTTTCTCTGATCCGCTGTTGACTCACCGACAGTCCCATTCACTTTAATGGGACGGCTGGTGATGCGGCAGTGACATAACAAGGTGAGTGGATGCCCACTAACAGGCGCTGCCATGATGGATCTGGAATGACAGGTGCTTTTTAAATGTAAGGACTCATTCTTGCTGGCACTTAGCATCTTTAATATTTGCAAACAAAATGAAGGTTTCCTAGTTAGAATGATAAGCAGTCAGGTTAGTAATACAGCCATATCAGAACTGATTCAATCATACAGTTTGTAGTGTACATAGATTTGCAAAACAATGGGATAAAGGAATATTCCTGAACTTTGTTTTATCTCATGGTTACTGTGACATTGTGTGAATGCATCAATGTGGTGCATGATATCTCAGCTTGCAGAGCTTGGATTCATTGAATGAGTTTACCAAAAATGTAAGTATTGCAGAATATAGAGCCTCATGCTACATAAGCTCCATTTCATGTTGAATGAACAAAATTATTAATGTATCTTAAATAGAAAACCTATTTTTACTCCAAGCACCAAAATAAATGTAATAATAATAATTTTTTTTGATTTTCATCTACCCTGGCAGATTGCATAATGCTTACTAGGTGTAGCTGATTCCCATATTAAAGTGGTTGGAAAGGTTGAAGGTTTTTTACCTTCATTCATTCTATGCTTGATGGTAAAAAGCCTACAGTGTACTGCTCCCCACCCCCTCGATCCAGCGATGTGCACAAGAGCCTCGACATGTCCTGGAACTCCCTCTGGTCATTGGCTGAGACTGCAGCAAGAGATATTTGCTCCCACTACTGTCAATCACAGCCAGTGAGCTGTTGTTCTGTGTCTTATGGACGCATAGAACGGGGCTCGGGAGCGAGCATGCACCCGTGCCCCCATGGCAAGCGGCTTGCTATTGGGAGCACTGGTCAAAGGGGGTGGAGCCAGGAAGGCTGGCGGGGGACCCGAGAGGACCAGGGCTGCTCTGTGCAAAACCATTACCATAAGTATAGTTTGTATTTTTTTTTTTTTTTTTAAGCTTTTAATAGCACCTTTAAGTTTGTTGTTCCTTTTGTATATTTGTATGTGTTGGGTTCTGCTTTTTAACTTTTTACTCTTTCTTTTTTAGTATCGACAAAATAACAAAGGTCACTTCTCCAGTGCTGATAATCCATGGAACGGAAGACGAAGTGATTGATTTCTCCCATGGCCTGGCAATGTACGAGCGCTGCCCCCGAGCCGTAGAGCCTCTCTGGGTGGAAGGGGCAGGGCACAATGACATAGAGCTGTATGCACAATATCTAGAAAGACTAAAGCAGTTCATTTCTCATGAGCTGCCCAACTCCTGAGAGATTCCTCCAGTCTTACCTCAGTTACTGTGAATGGCAGAAGCGACAAGTCTGAGAAGACCTGTCCACTACGGTGCTGGGCATTCTCTTTACACTGCCCAAAGACACCCTCAATGGGGTTGGATGATGCTGATCAAGCATTCGGTGGCACCTGTCCTTCTTTATTTTTTATTGTCCATGTGCTATCAGCTGCTGTAACTTAATCTCAGCCTTTAGAAGAGTCCGGGAGGGCCTGGAACCTCTTTTTCTAGAGCACACTTTATATTCTGGAACATGTTTACACATCATCATTTTGAAGGACGCCATTTTTACACAGGTTAACCCAATTGCAATAGCTGTGGGTCAGTCGGCTATGTTTTCTGGATCTGGTGTACAGCCTTACCTGATAATCTGTATCTTCTTTAACGGATGATTTCTTCATTTTATTTTAACTCAATCAAATCAATTGTATAATGTGGTATCATAAAGGGGCATTCTTATCATGATTTGTAAGTTCCCTTTTGCGGGTTTTTTTCAAGAAAATATTTATCCACAATAAATTATTTCAAGTTAATATCATGTAAGAAAACAAAAAACTGAATAGAAGTCATATAGATCAATAATTTAACTCCAAGACATTCTGAATGCCACTTATGGGATGTTTGTGTAAGCAAAATGTAATGTACTGTAAATGTGAAAATGTATATCTAGAAGAATGATCGGATTTCATCTGGCTTTCTTTTTTGTGATTCTTTATTTTTTTTCCAAAGCTCTCTGTTCCTCTTTTCTCTCATGTACTTTTTTTTTTTCCAACACTAGAATCTATGGTTGTGTCTTGTTCTGTCATTTTTTTTCTTTTGTTCTTAGGCACAGAAATGACTGCTCTGGTTTTTTAAAACTACTTTAAAGGGTTTTCTTAAGTTTTTATCCCTAAATTAATTTTTTGCTATTAAGTGATTTTTTACAATACTTTCTGGGAGAAGAACATTTCTGAAGAAAATTCTAAATCCCCTTTGTAATATCTTTTCCCTTTTTGACACTGGAAAGGCACAACAAAAAAAATATATATATATGTTTAAAGGGCAACACTACATTCTCTGGTCTGTAAATTGAGTCTTTGCTGGGGGTATAAAGGCTCAGTTGGTCTTTTGGCTGCGGAGGCCATAAGGGGGGACTGCTTGTACAATGCCTCCTGCAATAAAGAGGATTGTAGGCCTGAAATAATATACTGTGAGTCTAAGAATTTGTTTTGTCAAATGAACAGAATATGCTCTGATTTGTTTCTTGTTGCTTGAGGTCAGTATGTTGGAATAAAGGATGCATGGAACGGAAAAACTGGAGCTGCTGGACTCTTTATTTATATCAACCAGTAACATATAACTAAAGGCAAAAGTGTTTATATATATATATATATCTATATATAGATATACTTTTTTTTTTTTTGTGCATAATTTCACTTTTAATAATTTTCCGTTCTTAGACAAAACATACAAAAATAATTTTTTTTTTATATTGTGGATAGAGTGGAGAGGAATTAGAACACTTGTCAGTTTTCATTGCTACGTCTTCCCCCTTAAAGGAGATTCACCCTCTCTGTGTCCGGTTTACCACTATTGTTAAAAGTAAAAGAAAATCCCAAATTTTGGGTTGTCCCCAGAAAAGTAGTAAAAGGGAATTCCAATAGGTACATTAGTTCTGGTGACCTGGGGGTCCCCAAAGAATTCCCTTAGTTTTCAGGGACTTCCTCTCACTTCCTGTTTGGCTATGAGATGTGAAGTGAAATCTCTGCAATTGGCAGTTTATAATCGTCCCTTATGGCCCCGTACACATGATCCAAAAATCGGATGACAGATTGTCCCTTTTTTTTTTGCATGCAGGTCGTATATTGAAAAAGGAGAGGTTACTAAAATTACAAACATTCTCCTACGACAGAATAAAAAAAGTGATGTAATGCTTTGTAGTGCATTAGTATTGTATTTTTGGATAACAACTGTACTGATTAAACGAAAATCGTACGAGAAATATTTTCGTGCTTCTTCGATCGGATGAACTATTGTGATCGGCTGTTAAAAGCTGTGTATTAATAATCCCTTCAAAAGTTTTATTTTTCATCTGATTTTCGGATCGTGTGTACGGGTCCATTATTCTATCCAAAATGGAAGAAAAAAGTTTTGCCTATAGTTGAACTTTGGCCTGACTTGACATGTGAGTAACATTGATTCTGCATCAATGGGTGGCATACACTTGATACCTTGCCTACTGACAATAACCCTTAGCCCCTTTTGGGTCCAGTTGCCTTAAAGCCATATATCCCATTTTAGGTTTGTTTTTATATAGTGTACAAATATTAATCTCTTGCCGCTCGGCCAGGCGAGCAGCCGCTGTAGGCAAGGTGATGTACTCCTACACCACTGCCTACTTCTGGGTCTAGTGTTTGTATATGCAATGATTCATGGCCGGGACCTTATAATTGGTTGTGTACAATCACAGGCCAGAGCTGTTGTGTTGGTAAACAACACAGAGCTCTGTAGGAAGGGAACGATCTGTCCGTTTTTCATCCCTGCTCAGCAGGGATGAGAAACTCAGAGATCAGTTAGTAAAAGCAGCACACTTTACACACAGGCACATATTTAACCCTTTGTTCGCCCTAGATGTTAACCCCTTCCCAGCCAGTGTCAGTACAGTGACGGCGTATAGTAGGATCACTGTATTGATATTAGTGGCAGTTAGTCTGTTCTCCCCAGCGTCATGGTCAGATTGACTACTGCCGCAGTCCCATTATCAGGGATTGGAGCTATAACTTTCACACAAAGAAATCAATAAACACTTATTGGGAAACGTAGCAGAATACATTTTGGCCAACATTTTATGAAGAAATTAGCTTTTTTACATTTGTATTATTGGGCATGTTTTATAGCAGAAAGGAAAAAAATGTTTTTGTTTATCGCAAAAAATAAACCCAAAGTTAAAATAAAGTGGCGTTAAAATGCCACCAAAAGAAAGCTTTGTGTGAAAAAAAGATCTAAATTGCGTTTGAGTACCAGTTAAAGTAGTGCAGTGCCAAATAGCAAAAAATGGGCTGGTCATAAAGGGGGGAAAATCTTTCAGAGCTGAAGTGGTTAAAGTAGATTTCCAGTCTCAGGCTGGGTTCACACCTATGCGAATTGGATGTGGGTTTTCCCCCCCACATCCAATTCACATAGCAGGAGATTGTGACCGGCTCTGTATGTAGCCGGTAACACATTTCCGGAGCGGCTTCTGTGCGTCTTTTGGTCCATTTCAGGTCCGAATTCAGCCTGAAATCGGACCCAAACTGGTGAATGAAGACGCACTGGACTCCTGCTGTGAGCCGCTGCGATCTCCAGTGTGAACCCAGCCTAAAGAGAACTAGTCTTAAGTGCTCCCTCCCCCCTCCTTACACCTATGCTGACTAATCTGTTTAAGGCTGCCACAGTCCAGTCACATGATATGATTCCTCTGTCAACCAGTGTTGGCTGCAGGGGAGAAGAAGCACCAACAACAGATGGGCCATAGGAGCCTATGAGGACGTGTCAGCTTCCAGAATTCACAGCAGTTGTTGAGCTCACTCCCTTCTCTCCCCTGCAGCCACCACTAGGTAACCCAGGTGGTCAAATTTTCAAGTCCTGAGCTACTAGCCAGGCCTTAAGAGTTACTCGCCACCAGTTGCCCCACCCCTCAACACACCCTCCTAAATTATCTCATGAAATGACAGTGTTAAATGTTTTATGCAGAATTAAGTTACAAAAACAATATTAAAGCGTATTTCATTGATCAGACTGTGATAAATAAAGTAAGGATAAAATATGATTGCCTACTATAGGCACAGTGCACATAATTATTACCTTGATAATAAATTTGAGCAATGTGCAGAGCTGAGGGGTGCGCTGTGTACCCCCATTCAAGTACTGGCCCTGTCCGGTAGGTTGCATGCCCCCCCATGATTTCAAACAGCAGCCTTAGTCAATGTCATAGGCCTAGTGTGGTGTTGGGATTTCCACTTTGTACTAGGCACCGCAATCTGCCTGTTCATGGACACTGGGGATCTGACAGATCCGGTCAATTGGTGAATTGTTATTTATTAACTGCTTGCTGCCCGCTCACCGTCAAATGACGGCGGGGCGGTGTGGCTCTCATTCTAGGGCCTAGTCATATGACGTGATCCCAGAAAGCACGCCGATTGCGGTCAGGCAGTGTTGCCAGGACACGACGCGACCCCGATCTGTGTAAAGAGCCATGGCTCTTTAACCATATGATCTGCTGTGAACAATCACAGCCGGTCACATGTTAACAAGGAAGTGCCGGTAATCGCTGCTCCTCGCATCACACTGACAGAGTGCGTGGCGAGGAGAGCCGATCAGCGGCATCTCCTCTCACAGAGGACGTCTAGGGATGTCATCAGGGCACTGATCACCATTAGTGTCAGCAATCAGTGCCCATTACTGCTGCCCATCAATGTCCATCAGTGCCCACCCGTGCCACCCATGAGTTCAGCATATTAGTGCCTCCTCATCAGTGCAACCTCATCAGCAATACATCAGTGAAGGAGAAAATGTATTTATTTGCAAAATTTACTGACAAAACCAAGAAAAACATTTTTTTTCAAAATGTCTTTTTTTATTTAGGAAAAAATAAAAATCCCAGCAGTGTTTAACCACTTGACAACTGGGCACTTAAACCCCCTTCCTAACCAGACCAATTTTCAGCTTTCAGTGCTCTCACATTTTGAATGACAATTACTCAGTCATACTACACTGTACCCAAATGAAATTTCCGTCCTTTTTTTCACACAAATAGAGCTTTCTTTTGGTGGTATTTAATCACCACTGGGGTGTTTATTTTTTGAGCAATAAATGGAAAAATACCGAAAATTTTGTAAAAAAATGCATTTTTCTTTATTTCTGTTATAACATTTTGCAAATTAGTAATTTTTCTTCGTAAATTTTGGCCAAAATTTATACTGCTATATGTCTTTGGTAAAAATAACCCAAATTAGTGTACATTATTTGGTCTTTGTGAAAGTTATAGAGTCTACAATCTATGGTGCCAATCACTGAAAATTTATCACACCTGATGCACTGACGGCCTATCTCATTTCTTGAGGCCCTAACAAGACAGGAAAGTACAAATACCCCCCAAATGACCCCTTTTTGGAAAGTAGACAGTCCAACGTATTTAGTAAGAGGCATGGCGAGTTTTTTGAAGTTGTCATTTTTTCCCACAATTCTTTGCAAAATGAAGATTTTTTTTTTCAGTTTTTTTTTCCACAAAATTGTCATATTAACATGTTATTTCTCACACCCAGCATATGCATACCACCAATTACACCCCAAAACACATTCTGCTACTCCTCCTGAGTATGGTGATACCACATGTGTGAGAC
>BLSH010376701.1:478848-489327 GCA_018402905.1 Glandirana rugosa
CTATAACCGACGTTTCATGGGGGTGGACACTATAACCGACGTTTCATGGGGGTGGACACAAAGACCGACGTTTCATGGGGGTGGACACTATAACCGACGTTTCATGGGGGTGGACACTATAACCGACGTTTCATGGGGGTGGACACTATAACCGACGTTAAATGGGGCACAGGTGGGGGTACTTTGCAGCCAGAAACACAGGTGGGGGTACTTTGCAGCCAATATCACAGGTGGGGGTACTTTGCAGCCAATATCACAGGTGGGGTACTTTGCAGCCAGTATCACAGGTGGGGGTACTTTGCAGCCAATATCACAGGTGGGGTACTTTGCAGCCAGTAACATAGGTGGGGGTACTTTACAGAGACTCCCCCCCCCTCAGAAGTCGGGACAAGTCTCACACTTACCCCATCTAATAGGCAGGCAAGAGTGTGCAGAGATCGGCAGCGGACCAGCGGGCTGTCAGTGTGCAGAGCATGCACTTGCGGTGAGTGGGCTGGAGCCTGGAGTCCGGGTTCTCTCCACAATGCATGGCCAGAAGTGATGCCGAGGCTCCTCCGAGACTCATCACCGCCGTCTAGTGGACGGTGGTGACTGATTGGCACCAGCAGGAGCAAATAGGCGGCTTGAGGCGCAGAGCAAAGTGCCGCAAAGCAGGATTAAACCCTGCCATTGAAGCGTGATGCCTGCAATCATGTGATTGCAACGATGTCATGCTTCCCATAGTGCACTGTGTCCGGCGCCTGAACACAATGCACTATGTTAACTTAAACAAACTTTTTTTTTTTTAAAGGGGAACTTTTTTTAAATGTTTTTATTATTTTTTTTGGGGGGGTGGGGGTGACGCCCCTATGGGTGGGCCACCACTGCCACCAACAATGGGGCATAATTCCTGTTGCTGACACTAACAATGAAGCACTATTCCTCCCACTGACACCATAAAAAGGGCACAATTCCTCTCACTGACACCAACAATGGGGCACAATTCCTTCTACTGACACCAACGATAGGACACAATTCCTTCTAGTGATACCAATGATAAGCCACTATTAGTCTCATTGACACAAACAAAAGGGCACAATTCCTCCCACTAACACCAACATTGGGGCAGAATTCCTTCCACTGACATCAAAGATGGTGCATGGCTTACTCCCACTGGACCCTGGGACATGTTCTACTCCAACTGGCCCTAGTCTGGCCCCCCTAAAGTCTGAAGGACAGTAAACTGTCCCTTTGCTTAGAAAGTTTGAAGGCCCCTGCCCTAAACAAAAAAAAAAAATAATATATTGCAGCTTACTAGTCCTTGCTGTGATGGCTGCATTTGTTTTCTTTTTTTTTCTTCAAGCTGCCAATCCTGCAAGTAATACACTTCCTGTACCTAGGTGGTGACGTCACTACTCCAGTGTATCAATGTAGGAAGCCATGGTTGTCATCCTAGGCTGCTCTCCTGATATAGACTACAAACATTTCCACATATCTTCATCTCCACTTCATGGGAGGCAGGGCAATTGGTTGTTTACAGAACGTACCTTGGGAAGGTCTTTTCAGCTCACAGAAAGTGAACAGGACACAGCATTTCTGGCATAATCAATGGGTACTTTCTGAAAATGCCCTTAGCTTGAAAAAATAAAAACAAATGCAGCTGCCACATTTATAGTGGTTGTAAACCTAAAAAAATAAAACCTGCAAGACAAAGGCACAATGAGCTAGTATGCATCACATACTAGCTCATTATGAAATACTTACCTTAGACCAAAGCTGTTGCAGCGAAACCCCACATTGCTGTGTCCGGTGACATGTCTCCCGGAGTTATTTCCGGGTTTGTGGGCACTGGCGCTGTGATTGGCCGGAGCCGTGATGACTGCACGTGCCCTGAAGAAATGGCACATGCCAATACGGTGAATATCTCCTAAACTGTGCAAGATTAGGAGATATTCACAGTACCTACAGGTAAGCCTTATTATAGGCTTACCTATAGGTAAAAGTGGTGTAACGGGGTTTACAGCCACTTTAAGGACTCTAAGATGCTAAATATTAGTAATTACAGTCTTTTGTAAAGCCAGCCATACACGGTTCACATTTCAGCCAATTCCTACTTAATCTGTCAAAATTCAAAACTTGGTTGGTCCTGTTTTCAGTACCCAGCTTGATAAAGTTTATTTTTCAAGGATCCCCTTGAGGACGTCTTCCCATGACGAAACGTGTTAGACGGGGCTAAAGCTGACGTCCTCACGCTCCAGGATCAGCGGCTGTTCCATCTATCATGCTGCTCTGTTCGTTTTATTCATTATGAGCACCTTTCTAAGCTTAATAAAATGGTGCACACGGTTCTACACTATGTGACTTTTGTGATTCATGTTTTGCTGATCCACTACATATCCCTGCTGGCGACTCCAATGGTTTCCCATGTTTGGTCCAAATAGTAGTGCACAGTGTACAAGCTTTTTTTGAACAAGTGTCATTTGACCTCCTATAACCTGGGGTCTATCACTCGGGGAAGAGGCTGGTATTTATGTGGGGTGGAGAAGCCACATAGAAGCCACAGAGGAGTCTGTACACTGAAGAGTCCTTTCTTTCAGCACTACAGTATTTGCACAATATGGAGTGAAATTTAATATTTGATGACTCAAGTTATAAACGTTTAGGCCTCATACACATGGGCGTTTTTTTCAGCTCTCCATGTTATTCAATGGCCCTCTAAAAACGCCGACGTTACTGAGCTGTTTCTATAACGCGGGACCAGCGCGTTCTGAGGCTGTAGCGTTTTGGCGTTTTTTGACGCTAATCGGCAAAACGCTCACTAACGCCATACCGGCGTTAACTGGCGTTTTTTGACGCCGACGTTTTCTGGTTAAAAAATAGCAGAGGAATGTTTTTTTTAAAAAACACCTATTGACACCGACGCTCACTAACGCTCATTGACGCCGATGCAAAACGCAGAAAAAAACTAAGATTTTTCCCTGGCGTCGGACACGACGTTTTGCTTATTTAAAAACATACGCCCGTGTGTATGAGGCCTTCCGCTTCATGCACACAGAACTTTTAAAAAACAGCCAGAAAATGTCAGTAGCTTATCAGGGATGTTTTCAACTTTTACCAGCGTTATATTACTGCCGTTTTTTCTCGTTTTTTTTAGCGTTTTTTAAAGGGCTAGCGTTTTTTGGGTTTTTTTTTTTCAATTGAGCTAAAACGTCCAAAAATGTTGGGGATTGGCGTTTTTGAGCGTTTTTGGGCGTTTTTCAGTGTTTGAATGTTTTTACAGCTGAAAAACATCCAAAAGAACCCTCTGGTCTTGCGTTTTTTTTACAGCTCAAAAACATCACTGCTAAAACAGTTGATAACAGCCTATGTGTGCATGAACACACAGGATAACATGGACACATAGGATAACATGAACACATAGGATAATATGGACACATAGGATAATATGGACACATAGGATAACATGAACACATAGGATAACATGAACACATAGGATAACATGGACACATAGGATAACATGAACACATAGGATAACATGGACACATAGGATAACATGGAGACATAGGATAACATGAACACATAGGATAACCTGAACACATAGGATAACATGGACACATAGGATAACATGAACACATAGGATAACATGGACACATAGGATAACATGGAGACATAGGATAACATGGATACATAGGATAACATGGACACATAGGATAACATGGAGACATAGGATAACATGAACACATAGGATAACGTGAACACATAGGATAACGTGAACACCTAGGATAACATGAACACATAGGATAACATGGACACATAGGATAACATGGACACATAGGATAACATGATGGAGGGTTTATTGAATGTAGGAAAAAACGTCTGCAGCTGAAAGCAGCTGAAAAACAGTCAAAAAACGTCCTATGTGCATGAGGCCTTACATTGATGCATTAATTGCATATTTTAACTATTTATGATATTTGAACATTATATGAGTTGATTAATATGTATTGCACATTTGCTGTATTTTCACAATTGAATTGAGCTTTTAAAGACACGGCGCAACAATATTTGGTGCTGGATTATGTGTATCCTCCCTACTTTCCCCAACAAAGCTGACTTCCCAAATAACCCTTTCGATTGCCCTTGTAAGCTGCATAGCATATACTATAAAACAAGCTGCAGGCTCCAGGTACAGAACACGGTCAGTTATATATTTCTGCCACTGGCAGATGCTTTGTAACCACTTGTTGGCAGTAGTCCCATAAACTGATATTAGTGTGCCTGCCAACAAGTGGTTAAATTTCTTTATGGGAAAGACTCGTCATCTCCTATGTGGCCCTAGGGTAAAGCTGAATTCCAAGCAAAGAGCTGAGTGCACTGCTGAAATATATATACTGCATGTGAACTTCCTTACACTATCTGTTAAAGGATAAAAAAATTCTGTTCATCCAGTCTTTTGATCCAGACGGCATAGCCAGGTCATTAATCTTACTTTTCACTGCTACAGTAAGGCTGATGTCAACCGTTTGTTGAAATTGCGCCGTCAGGATTCCTAAGAGGCTGCCTGATGGTCCCTATGGAATCACTCCAATCCTTAAAGAGGAAGTAAACCCAGATGGGGTTTACTTTCCTCTACAATCCCCTGTAAAGTAGAAGCATAATGGGCTACTGTGAATCGCATAGTAGCCCATTATGTGCCACTTACCTGCAAATGAAGCCTGCGACGTCCAGCGCTGTCCCCTGTGCTGGCAGTGTCCATCTTCAGCCCCTCTTCCTTCCGGGGCCGCGACTCCGGCGCTGTGACCGGCCGGAGTCGCGTGACGTCACTCCCACGCATGCGCGCGGGAGCCGCCAGTCACGGCACGGAGGCCGTTTCTTCACTGCGAATGTGTCGACATGACGTCGGCACAGCTACAACACTGCATATCTCCTGAACCGTGCAGGTTAAGGAGATATGCAGGGCACCTACAGGTAAGCCTTATCATAGGCTTACCTGTAGGTTAAAGTGGTTGTCACAAGTTGACAACCACTTTGAAAGAGAAGTGTGGAATATTTTTTTTTTTAATCATACTTACCTAGGTGGATGCTGCATCGGTACCCTGCCGGCTCCAAGGCAGTTCTCAGAGCTCCCTGAGCAAAGAGCTGGTGACTGTTGGTCGCTGCTGTCCGCTCTGCCCCTCCAATGCTCAATGGAGCACTGGGCTGTGGAGGGGTGGGAGCATCCGGCTCAGGCTTCAAATGCTGTGCCAAGGGAGCAGAGGGGGCAAACTGCCCGCTCTATGTCACTAGACACAGACTGGGCAGCTTTGGGAGTGAGCACACATGGGTGCCCCCATAAAAAGCAGCTTTCCATGGGGGCACTGGGCGGGGGTAGGAGTCTGGAGTGTCGGCAATGGAGATCACCTGTGTGTGGTGGCCCTTGTAGTCCACTCCTTGTGAATCTCCCCCAAATTCTTGAATGGCCTTTGCTTCACAATCTACTTAAGGCTGCAGTTACCCCTGTTGCTTGTACACCTTTTTCTACCACACTTTATCCTTCCACTCAACTTTCCATTAATATGCTTGGATACAACACTCTGTGAAGACAGCATCTTAAGCAATGACCTTTTGTGACTTACCATCCTTGTGGAGTGTGTCAGTGACTGTCAGACAATGGTTTACTAACCAGATGACACCATAGTATTCGGAACCTCATCCCCAGTCAATATGTAGGAATAGCAGTGAATTGTGGGATTATAGCGGTGCCCATAAACAATAATAAACACTTAAATATAAAACATATATATTTTATTTGTACACATTAAAATTCAGCTATTTAAAAAAGGTATACATGTATCCAGTAATTACAGCATCTTTACAGAGGATGGTTGTAAAATAAGGTGTTTTCCTGACTTGTTTCGCCAAGATTGGCTTCCTCAGGGGAATTACGGACCACCATTAGTTACAAAAACTATATAAAAGAACAGAATAATGCCAGTAAACACAGAAACATCACATAATACTTATATCTTAAAAAAAATTATAAAAACTGTAGACCACGGCGCAAACCAAGCCCGCAGTGCAAATTCAAAGTCATAAAGTGCAAGTGCTGTGCATATATATGAAAGTGACAATGCCAAAAAACGCAAAAACCCACAGTTCTTAAAAAAATATTTTCAAGCATGTAGGCAGTGAAAGTTCAAAAAATTAAATTAAAATTGAAAAATTAAAACACCACAGCACAAATCAAAGTCATAAAGTGCAAGTGCTGTGCATATATATGAGAGTAACAATGGCAAATTCTCAAAAACAAATCCTAAAATATATTTCCAAGCATTTAGCCAGTGAAAGTTAAAAAAAATATATATTTAAAAAACAAAGTGCTTCATGCTTCACACACCCCCCTAAGTGGTTGCACTCACCAGATTGGGTGGACCCCTTAGCAGTACTGCATGTGGGTCAATCAGGCTGATGCTGGTGAGAAGAGTGCTGGAAGCGCCGCTTCAACAATGAATATTCCTTGGTTTTTCAGACTCCCACATAAGGAGAGAGAGCCCATATAGTGAAATATATCTTGGTTTATTGAAGTACAATGTTCTCTTACAAGTTGCAAAGTAAACCGCAGGATAAAAACCATCAAAAAACGCAGTCCACTCACTCCTGGAAGTGGCTTGGTTCTCTCACAACCTTGCCTACGTTCCACCGCTCGGTCGGACGTGATGTTACTTTCGCACAGGGCTTTATCAAAGATCATTTAATATAATACTTATATCTTAACGCCATGGGCGTCCGCAGAACTTTTTTCAGGGGGGGCATCATTTTAAGTTCACCCATGCTCCGCCCCTTTCAACAATGTCATGAATGGGAGGGGCTTAGCAGCGACTCGCAATTATTTATTTTTAAGGGGCAAATGGCAGACTTTATTCCAGGCATGTGCTATGTACAGGGTGCAGATTCCAGGCATGTGCTATGTACAGGGTGCAGATTCTAGGCGTGTGCTATGTACAGGGTGCAGATTCCAGGCGTGTGCTATGTACAGGGTACAGATTCCAGGCGTGTGCTATGCCAGCATGCATACCCAATCCCCTCACAGAACTCTTTTCTCCCCACAGAAAAGAATTGTCTATAACTCACAGTGGCAGGTCAGGCTCCTGTTGATACACGCTGCAGGCTTGAGTGGCTGTGGATAACCCACCTTGCCCCCTCCTCTGTCTGTATATGCAGAGCTGGGAGAGCAGGAAGGGTTTTGTGTGTGCTGACTCCCGATGCTAGACTGCTGGTTACCATCCACAGTGTAATCTACCTTCCTGTGCCGGGTGCTGGTACATGGAGAATGTTCCAGCACCCAGCACCTGCTCACACTCTGTGCGCTGCGGGTGATTAGGGTGTGCGTGCGTGGGCACAACTGTGCACACACCTATGGCGGACACCTTGCAATCCCTGATTCCAGGGGGGGGCACTTGCCCCCCCTTGCCCCTACCTGCGGACGCCCATGCTTAACACAATGGTTTACTTAATCATCAATTGTTCCGTCCAGTCATAGCCACATATACTAGGCACCAACTAAGACAGGGGAAGGGCGCTGTGCAGTCACAGAGGACAAAAAAAGTCCAGGCTAAAAAATGGGAAATGACCCGTATATGTAAATGACTTACAAATTTGTATAAAAGAATTGGACATGTAAATAAACATGTCCACCCGTTGGCTCACAGAGCCTACTAAACCACTTACTTGCTGTGAACTGACAGCAACTTAAGCAATGACCTTTTGTGACTTACCCTTGTGGAGGGTGTCAATGACTGTCTTCTGTTCAACTGTCAAGTCAGCAGTCTTCCCCATGATTGTGTAACCTACTGAACCAGACTTATTGCCCGTTCACACAGGGGAGACTTGCGCTCCAACTTGAGTTGCTTCAAGTCGCCCCAAGTCGTTTGACATCTGAAATCCCATTGAAATGAATGGGAGCTGTCTTAATGTACACTACTGAAGTCGCTCCAACTTCAGAAAAGGTTCCTGCACGACTTCAAGACAACTTCTATCTGACTTGTGCCCATAGAATTCAATAGAAGTCGCCTCCAAGTCGGATCGCTATCTATATTGAAGCAATTTTACAGTGAAAAGAATAGAATTTATCTAGGGCAACCCTCTCCCTCCCTTCTCCCATTGGCCACAGGCAAAGTCGCCTGGCATGAAGCCGCGCTGAAAGTCGCCTGCCTAAGTCGGATCGCCCCTGTGTGAACGGAGCCTAAAGCCTTGTACATACGGTGCGACGGTCGTACGACCGAACGGCCCAAATCGTATGTTGGCTGTTGTGTCTCACATACTGACATGCACTAAGCGATCGTACGACCAAGCCGAACGTAGTGATGCGTTACGAGCGTATCAAGAGGAAGTTCAAGTGAATGTGATTTGTGAATTAGGAACGTAGGTTTACACGAACGGACACTTCCAAGCATTCCTGACTTCTGAGCATGCGTGTTTTGCAGGTACAACTTGTTGGACCAACTTCTCTGTTCACACGGTACAACGGTCATACAACAAAAGTTTTCTAGTTTGCTCGTCCAACTCCTGTTGTACGACCATCGTACGTCTGCTGTTCTAATCGCACGTACTAACGGTCGGATGATTGTACAACAACTTACGACCGTTTTCATACGACCATCGCACCATGTGCACGGGGCCTTAGAGACCATTTAAAGGCTCAGGAAACCATTACAGGTATTTGGAGTTAATTAGCTGATTGGAGTGTGACACCACGAGTCTACAATGTTGAACTTTCTCACAATATTCAAATTTTCTGAGATACTGAGTTTTGGGTTTTTACTAGCTGTAAGCCTAAACATCAAAATTAAAAGAAAGAAATGCTTGACATATATCACTCTGTGTGTAATGAATCTATAAAATATGAGTTTCACTTTTTGAATTGAATTACTGAAATAAATTAACTTTTTGATGATATTCTAATTTTTCAGATGCACCTGTAGGAAAGAAAGACTCCATGGCCCATTAACATCCATGCGTCTATTATCATGTGTGTTGCTTGATGCGTCAACATACATTGTGGTACCTATGCCCCTTCTTTCCCATGGGTCCTCAACACAAGTCCATGCACCAAAAAAATGTACTTGACCCTTGCTGAGGTTCAGGTGTGTTGTTTACTGCGTGAATGCGCACTGGGGGGGTCATTAGAATTAAATGGGAGCAACACCAAAACACATGCACAGCACATACACATAGATGTAAACTCTGGCTTTAAGGTTTGCTAGGGAAGGTTTATCAGTGGAAGCTATCACTAAAATCTGTGTTCATTAAGAAATTCTCCAAGGTCAGCAGAAATAGTGCAAGCTAGTGAACCGGTGCCCTCAATTCACCTAATGTCCTTTTCTGAAAACGAACAAATATGTAGCTAGAAATTCAGTCATTTGCAGATTTCCCAAATCTCAACAGTGACTCATTTATAAATTATATAAAAAAAAAAGAATTGGATTTTGACTTACTGTAAAACCCTCTTCTTGGAGTACATGGGACCCAGGATAAGTAGTGTTGTGCAGTTGCCTTTCAGGAGGTTGGACACCGGCAATCAAAGTCCTATCATGCCATCATGTAGCCAGCAATAGTACAGTGCCTTGAAAAAGTATTCATAGCCCTTGAAATTTTCCACATTTTTTGTTATGTTACAACCCACCAAAAATGTAAATGTATTTTATTGGGATTTTATATGATAGACCAGGGGTAACCTTAAAGAAGTAGAGATCTACCTGGACAACATGAGAGAAGTCAAGGATCACTGAGCGCAGTGTCTCCTCCCAGAGGCGTAACTAGAAACCTCAGGGCCCCGGTGCAAGAAATTATGAAGGGCCCGTTGACCCCTGGCCAGGGCCCTTCCCTCTTCCCACTGATCCTGGGGCCCTTTACTCCTATTGCAGATCCCTTTATTACGGTACAGCAGCGGGACACTTTCACGAGTTCTGCAGTGGGCCCCCTTTCTGCCATCTTTGGCCTCCCATGGTGGTGAAATGCCAGGGCCCGGTCACAATTGCAACATTTGCAATCCTGATAGTTCCCTCACTGGTGTCAGTAGTTTTTCATTTTTATTTTTATTCTTTTTTTTACCATTTCATTTTATTTCTTTTACAATTTTATTTTTACAATGTTTTTACATTTTTTAGGAGCTCTGTTGGGGGGCTTTGATGAGATATCAGGGGTCTAAACAAACCCCAGCTCCCAATCTCCATCTGTATAGCCTCAGCTGCACTGAATGAATGGACAGGAATAGCTGTGCACCGAGCCCCACATTCATTCAGAAACGGAAGTACAGTAAACCAGTTTACTATGCTTCAGTTATGAATGAACCAATTGGTACCAATCACTGGCTCTGTCCATTCAGAAAAGGAAGGAGCCGGTAAATTACAAATTTACCGACCCGTTCCCATCTCTCCATCATGACTCATCTTCTACAGCAGCTGGCAGGAGAGAGGAGGGGGGGGGGGGAGACAGCAGCTCTGTGGGGGGGGGGGACCAGGG
>BLSH010376701.1:515324-564512 GCA_018402905.1 Glandirana rugosa
GGGTCTATAATGGCTGTTTTCATCTTCATTGTTGTGTAGACACGACATGTATGTCCCCGACACGTCTCCCGCCTCGACACCCTCCCCGGGTTATTCAGTCCCCCCCTATGGATGATCCCCCCCCACGGGTGATGTCCATCCCAACGGTGGAGTAGGGAAATTTGGGCTTGTGTGTAATTAACGTGGCCAAGACACCGACTAATTCCACCATTAATTTGAGTGAGCCACGTAGTAGACGTAAGTTAGTCGGTGTGGTGGCAACCCTACCTGTAGTGGGCACCCCCCCCTAGTAGGTATCCCCCCCTGACTTATTGGGCCCCTCCCACAGCTCCGCCCTCTGCACAGCCCCTGTATGTACAGCACAGATGTGTTGTTACTTCTACTTTTGTCGGTAATATCTGGGCTTGTAAGGGCGTTTGATGCACACAAAGTGGATTTATATTCTTTGTAACCATTGAGGAATACACACAGTATCTCCCAAAAGAGTCTGTCTGTAAATACAGTATCTCACAAAAGTAACATTTTTGTAAATATTTTATTCTATCTTTTCATGTGACAACACTGAAGAAATGACACTTTGCTACAATGTAAAGTAGTGAGTGTACAGCTTGTATAACAGTGTAAATTTGCTGTCCCCTCAGAATAACTCAACACACAGCCATTAATGTCTAAACTGCTGGCAACAAAAGTGAGTACACCCCTAAGTGAAAATGTCCAAATTGGGCCCAAAGTGTCAATATTTTGTGTGGCCACCATTATTTTCCAGCACTGCCTTAACCCTCTTGGGCATGGAGTTCACCAGAGCTTCACAGATTGCCACTGGAGTCCTCTTCCACTCCTCCATGATGACATCACAGAGCTGGTGGATGTTAGAGACCTTGCGCTCCTCCACCTTCCATTTGAGGATGCCCCACAGATGATCAATAGGGTTTAGGTCTGGAGAGATGCTTGGCCAGTCCATCACCTTTACCCTCAGCTTCTTTAGCAAGGCAGTGCTCGTCCCCTGCCATGCCCCCTTATTGGAGAATTATGCAAAATAATGATTAGTTACACCCACAAGTTCTTTTTATTTACCACTACTATTCCTTTATACTGACTTATAAAAAGTAACAAATGTAGCAATTTAGAAATTGGATGAAAAGTTTAGCACTGGGAAACACAATGCATTTTATATACAACTATAGAGATCAGACAAAGGAGGATAGAGGGACTTTGTTCCAAATCAGGGACAGTCCCTCGAAATCAAGGACAGTTGGAAGCTATGCTATGGTGGTGCACTTCTGCCTTACAATCTAAGGTCCCTAACTCACATTTATACACACACATATTAGGGCCAATTCAAGCCAGTTAGCCTAGCATATCTTTGGAGTATGGGAGGAAACCGGAGTACCTGGAGGAATACAAGAGAACATGTAAATTCCATGCAGGTAGTGCCATGATTGGGATTCAAACTGACGACCCCAGTGCTGACCCTAGTGCTGTCACACAGCCAGACTTCCCTCGATGGGCACCCAACAGTAGCTCAAACCATAGAAACACAGAAAGGACTAAAACCAGATGAAAAGGTAATTTTAAAGTGGAGTTCCACCCATGTAAAAGTCAGCAGTTACAAAAAGTGTAGCTGCTGACTTTTAACAATCGGCCACTCACCTGTCCCTCGCTCCAGCGATGCTGTCACCCAAGGGCTCGCTCTTCTCCCCCTCCCCTCGGCAGCGCCGGCATCACAAGTGTGGGCACCCGGTTTTGGCTTCAAAGCTGGGAGCGCCCTGCGTATGCGCGAGTCGCGCTGCGCCTTGTGACTGGCCGGAGTATCTTCTGGGACCTGTGATGTGTCCCAGAAGATTGCCAAGAGGGAGGGGGGAAGGTGAACTTCCTTCCCTGAGCCGCGGCGCCAGGGGAGGAAGTGGACTTGGGACACTGTGAAAACGGGGCCCCTGGTCAGCCCCCCCAAAAAAAAGACATGCCAATTGTGGCATGTCAGGGGGTTACCTTCCATTAAAGCGGAAGTTCCACTTTAGGGCTGTCTTTAATATTGATTGGACCCAGGGCAAACATTTTCTTGGGCCCTCCTGAATCCACTTATCAGCTAACTGTTGGCTCAAGGGGCAGCTGCTTTGGGCCCCACAACAATGAACGGACCTGGAGCAGTTGCCCCTTTTGCCCTGTGTTAAAGACAGCCCTGTTTAAAACGCTCTTGGACTCTTTCATCCGGTTTTGGTCTGGCACTCCTTTCTGTATTGCTAAGTTTTTTTAATTGTTGCCTGTGCACACATTTTGGGTTGTCAGCAGAACAGGAATAGAGGGGAAATCTTCCAACCAGGGATTCCCTCATTTTGGAAGGATTTTCTCAGTCTTCCTATTTTGGCTATGGGACAAGACGTGAAGGGAAATCTCCCCAATGGAGCACAGATGGCAAAAAAAAAAAAAACCCTACTTACTCATGATTCGTGTGCATTATGATGACATGCCCACTTTAATGAAAAATGGAGCAGATGTTTTTATATTTATTTTCACTGCATTTTTACTAAATGAATGCTAGAAGTATAATGATTGTCCTCTGTTGCCATTTGAGCCTAGTTTTCAGGGACTGCTCCTATATCTGATCCTTTGTTCATAGAAATGATTATTTTACAGCCACAGGATAATAAAACACTCACTTTTGTGGTTTTATTTTTGTAGTTCATTGTTGTCTTCAGAGATAGTAGTTTACATGATGAGGTTATCTATACCAATTCCAAATTCCATGGACACAAGCCATAGTTTGTGTTATTGACCCACTTTATCTAGTAGAACAGATCACCAACTTTTATCAATTGCTGCCAATCTGATTTCAGTTCTTATTTAGTTTAGTGCAATTTAGGAAGATGTGAGTTGACATCAGACATGACCTTGGTCACACACTCACTACGGGGGAATTCAGTAGGGCATTTGTGAGACATTTCTGGTGGTGTGGATGTAGTAGGAAGTATTGTGCCAACGTTTCATTGTTAGCACTGACATGTGCGACGAATTCAAGTTCTTCTTATTTGTGACACTTTTACTGTAGGGCGCTATTATTGTCACAAATTCATACAGAAAGGGGCAATAAATAAGACCTCTTCCACTTTGCCATAACTTGTGTCGCAGGTGTAAGTAATGGTGGCAGACAAAATTCTCTCTGAGACAACGTTGTGGGACATTTCTGCGACAGATTCATATACACCTTACCGATGAACATAAATCATTCGCAAGCTGCTACCACAAGACAGATTTCTAAAGAGTACTTCAAACACCCTTTATGAATTAAACAGTCAATTTCCTACAGTTTTGGTAGATCACGTAATAGAGAACTTTGCTTGGTACACATGAGTAGAATTTCCTTCAGGCGTTCATAGAGAACTTTACTGGATACACATGAGTAGAATTTCCTTCAGGCGTTCATAGAGAACTTTACTGGATACACATGAGTAGAACTTCCTTCAAATGTTCCTAGAGAACCTTGCTGGGTACACATGGGTAGAATTTCCTTCAAATGTTCCTAGAGAACCTTGCTGGGTACACATGGGTAGAATTTCCTTCAGGCATTCATGAAGAACCTTGTTGGGTACACATGGGTAGAATTTCCTTCAGACATTCATGAAGAACCTTGTTGGGTGCACATGAGTAGAATTTCATTCAGACGTTCATAGAGAACCTTGTTGGGTACACATGAGTAGAATTTCATTCAGACGTTCATAGAGAACCTTGTTGGGTACACATGAGTAGAATTTCATTCAGACGTTAATAAAGAACTTTGCTGGGTACACATAAGTAGAATTTCATTCAGACGTTCATAAAGAACTTTGCTGGGTACACATAAGTAGAGTTTCATTCAGACGTTCATAAAGAACTTTGTTGGGTACACATGGGTAGAATTTCCTTCAGACGTTCATAGAGAACCTTGTTGGGTACACATGAGTAGAATTTCATTCAGAGGTTCATTGAGAACCGTTCTGGGTACACATGAGTAGAATTTCAATCAGAGGTTCATTGAGAACCGTTCTGGGTACACATAAGTAGAATTTCATTCAGACGTTCATAAAGAACTTTGCTGGTACACATAAGTAGAGTTTCATTCAGACGTTCATAAAGAACCTTGTTGGGTACACATGAGTAGAATTTTCTTAAGACATTCATAGAGAGCCTTGTTGAGTACACATGAGTAGAATTTCCTTCAGACGTTCATAGAGAACCTTGTTGGGTACACATGAGTAGAATTTCATTCAGAGGTTCATAGAGAACCGTGCTGGGTACACATGAGTAGAATTCCTTTCAGACGTTCCTAGAGAACCTTGCTGGGTACACATGAGTAGATTAGAAAATCTAACAAACCTTCTGAAATAGATCATTTTCTATAGATGTGTACCATTATTTCCACCATTATTTCAGTAACGTATTATAAGGAGTAATTGGAGTGTGCTGAAACCCACTGCATTGCATGCAGTCCTGGTGTCCGATTTGCGGCCTTTTGGTGATTGACCTAGAAGTCAGTATTGGGAGCATTGATTTGTAAGGGGGCTCTTAAAGTGGAACTTTATCCAAAAGGGGGAGTTCCGCTTTTCCTCCTCCTGCCCCCCCCTTTTCTCCCATATTTGGAATGTATGGGGGGAATGGGTACCTGATTTTGAGAGGTACTCTCTCCCACTTCCGCTCCAACTGCCTAAGCGATCAAAGCAGAAGCCCGCATCTCCCACCTCTCCCTGCAGCTTCTTGGGGCATGTCACAGGTCCCAGGAGACCATGGGGCAATTCACATGGTGCAGCATTGTTTGCACATGTGCAGTGGGCAGCCGGCTGTAAAGAGATGTCACAGATGGCTGCCCACAGTTAGGATGCCGGCGTCAGGGACCCAAAAACCGGCAAAGAGCTGGGTCGGGTGAGGACATTGCTAAATCCTGGCACATGTAAGTGTGTGTATTTTTTTTTTTTAGTCAGCAGATACAGTATTGGTAGCTGATGACTTTTACATTTTTATTTACAAGGTGAAGATCCTCTTTAATAACGGCAATCTCTAGCAGTTCATTGTAACGTGTCCCTAGTCTCTGACTGTCTCCTACACCGTGACTTTGATGTCCAACCACTCCTGTAGAACAGTCTCTGACCATTTCCTTTAGTAAGTCTCTGTTCTATGACAGTCCTTTGTAACATTTCATATGATAACTATTATATGCGGCCCTTTGGGGACATCAGGGGCTGCATTTGAGGCCCCCTATACCTTGCAAGTTATTCTCTGCCATATTGAATACAGTTAAGTAAAATCTACTTAGTTGCTATGGGTTATTGCTGGTTGCTCAGCATTATTTCCCTTTGTACATATTACAGTTTTTTTATGCCTCATTTACTGCTGTACTGCTCACAACAGGATATTCAATATATGTTCTATATGACTTGACTTAAGGGGTTGTCTATTTCCACGTAGTAAAGTTTGTGTGTTAAGGTTTATGTGCTGAATGTACACCTGATGGGGATGGAAAATGCTCTCATCTGTCTTGTATCATACACGGAATTGAATTTGTTTATGAATTTCATTCACAGGCCCACTGGGAACTCAGCCTCTACACATCCATATGTTGCAGGTTTAGACTTGCTGTGGAGTTTCACTATGAGATGCTGCACATATGAACAATATAAACCCCCCTCAACAGCTGACAAGTGCCTGCAGTTCTATCCCAGCACAGCCAGATATGAGGCGACCAAGGATAGGTGTCCTGATTTGTGTATGGACACCTCCTACCATCCAAGGAAGAGCTGGAACCACCAAGATGTGGCCATCACCCTCCGCTGGGGGCATCTGCCGATGCTGGGACCTTTCCTAAAAGGAAGAATGACTGGGCTCCTCCAATCACTGCACAGCTCTTCCCTGGCTCTCCTACTCATTCTGATTCTCCTCTCCTGGAATCCCTGTACAGCAGAAGATCTACACTGTTAGTAAGCTGAGGATGAGTCGGGGTAAACTTTGGGGAATATGTCAGACCGTGCATCTGGTTTTGTTTTAGACTATAAAGAATAGTAGTCGGAGGATCAGATAACAGAGCCCTAGTGTGGGTAATGGGATCCTCTCCAGGGGGGAACAGCTGAGTCTACTGTAAAGTCATTTCGTAAGAGGGGGAGAATCTTAGTCAGCAAGAAGTTTGCTCTCATAAAGGCAGTAATATGTCATAGCCATGCAGATTGCTGCACACAGCGTAATCCCTCATGGAATTACATGTTCTGCCTTGCTCGGCTAGTATATCTGTCCGTAGACCTTATTTCCTACTTGCAACTGTACACCAACTAGTACAACTAAGCAACCTTTGGTATGGAGCCGTTCCATTGTCCATATTCTTAAAGGATCAGACCACCAAAAATCGTATTTCTGCTATAAATAGAGTCTGGGAAACCAAGGCCCCTGCTGGTTTCTTAGGCCTCATAACACGGACGTTTTTTGACGCTGGCGTTTTTTGCAGCTCTCCATGTTAGTCAATGGCCCCATAAAAACGCAGACGTTTTTGAGCTGTAGATGGCATCAGCGTTAATGAGCTGAAACTAGAACCCAAGGCCAGCGCGTTCTGAGGCTGTAACGTTTTGGCGTTTTTTGACGCCGACGCCGCAAAACGCCTACTAACGCCAACTAATACTGTACCGGCGTTAACCGGCGTTTTTTGACGCCAACGTTTTTAGGTTGAAAAATAGCAGAGGGATGATTGTTTTTTAAAAACGCCTATTGACGCCTATGCTCACTAACGCCGGTGTATAACGCCAATTTTTTTTCCTTGACGTCGTGCCCGAAGTTTTGTTTATTTTTTAAGAAACGTCCATGTGTATGAGGCCTAATACTTCATGTCTTAGGGACTCCAGTAGTGAGGTCTCCTGATGGCTCTGGTCTCATCTACCTTTAGAGCAGTGGTCTCCAAACTGCGGGCAGTGGACCAGATGCAACCCTTTGCTTGCCTTTATCTGGCCCTTTATTGGGGCACTATTCATCCTACAAATACGAGCCACTCTTCTGATTAAGGACACTAACAATGGGGCATCATTTCTTCCACTGACACCAACAATGGGGCACTATTCCTTCCACTGACAACAACAATGGGGCACTATTCCTTCCACTGACACCAACAATGGGGCACTATTCCTTCCACTGACACCAGCAATGGGGCACTATTTCTTCCACCGATACCAACAATAGGGCACTATTGCTCCCCCTAATACCAAAGATGGGGCACTGTTTACTTCCAGCGATGCCAGAAAAAATGTATATTCCCGCCGGTCACAGTCCGGCCCCCCTAAAGTCTGAAAGACAGTAAATTGGCCCTTTGATGAGAAAGTTTAGAGACGCCTGTTTTAGAGTTTTGGGTATTTTGGCATCAACCCCTTCTGTTGCATCCTGCAAAATGTAATATGGATGAAATCCAAATTGTAGAGAAAGACCCCCCCCTTACACTGGCTGTGTCAGGTGTTTCTTTGAGAAACATTTCTATCCTTCTTTGATTTTCCTGATTACTACAGTTGAAAATTATCCTTGATTTGGCCGCATTAAATTGAACAATCATTCCTAAAACATTTTTTTAAATAAAATTCTAGACATGTGCAGAGCGAAAAAAATAGTTTAGTTTTGTTTCGATTTGTTATTTATATAAGTTAATTTAGTTAGATTTGTTTCATTTATTTAATTTGTTTTCGGAATTTGTTTCCTTTATTCATTTTCAAATCGATTAGAAAAGTTTTCAAATAGTTTTCGAATTCGAATCGTTTTCAAATTCAAATCGTTTTCGAATTTGAATCGTTTTCAAATTGTTTTCCAATTTCCAAGGAGAATGGGGTGGAGTGGAAAGTGGAGGAATAGAATGGAAAAAGATAGAATACAATAGAGGGGAATATAACAGAAAATGAAAGAATATAATGTGGTGAGGTGGAAAAAACTATTTGAATTTGAAAAGTATTTGAAAACGATTTAAAAATGATTTGAATTCATGTTTCATCCAAATTTTGGTTTTCGTTATTCCAATTCATTTAAATTTGATACTATTGTAATTTGGAAATTCGTGTATCCGAACGAAATTTTAACGAATTTTAATTCGGAACGAAAATAACTACACATGTCTAAATACTACTAGCTCAACAATATTAAGTGAAGTGGCCTTATAAACATTAAATGTTGACTTACTGATTATAACATTTCATTTAAACTTAAAGATGCTAGTTCAAGTTTCCAGCCTGCTAGTACAACTACATCTGGGCGAGGTCATCTGCGCCTATGCACGTGGAGTAAGTCTCGCGCGGAGCATGCGCATCAATGTCCGGGACCAGATGGGGACTGCTGCCATGTGAAAAGTCAAACATTAAGGCAGTTAGAGATGAGCCTTTACTGTGTGCAGTAATAAATGCAGAGTTCCTCTGAAAAGCGACTTGTCCCATGTCACTACACACTGTAACTGGTATGTTTGTATCAGGAGGGGCGTGCTGAGCCTGCACCCACTCCACCAGTCCAGGGTACCTCTGTTACCTTACTCCCAGTAACAGAATGGGGTCCCGCTGAGCACCTAGCGCACACCTCATGTGTGCTCTCAGCTAACTCGCCCTTTCTCATATCACGTGACCAGGCCATAGATCTCAGTAAGGCTAGTCTGCTCCTGGCTACTATGGGATACAGACCACTAATGAGGGAGCCAGAACATCGATCTCCTCGCTACTGGAGGACCTTCCACCTTACCAGGTACCACGCCTAATTACTGGTTGCTTGTAGTTTGTTCTTTCACTTGGTGTCACAAACCTGGTGGTGGAGTCTGTCTTGTGCAGGGAACAACCGCTCTTGCGCACCCGATTCAAGTACCCCTGGTAGAGCAGACAGAGGTCCAAGAGTGCGGGATGGCACGAGGGCTGGATGGTCACTGATGATGTAGTGAGGTTCCAGAAGACGTGCAGATAGAAGGATGGTCGTGAAAGCTGGGTTGGCAACGGGCAGGCAGGAAGGCACAAAGGATCAGGCAGGCGGGTCGTCAAGTCCAAGCAAGGTTCGTTTAGCGGGCGGGCAGCAGAGGTACAGAGGAGCAGACAATCAGATGGTCGTGGATAGCCGGGGTCGGTGCAGGTAGCAAAACAGCAGGTCAGGGCAAGCCGGGTCAACAGGAGGCAGAGCAAACACTGGAACAGGTAGAGGGAGCTGAGGCTCACAGGTCACGGACGCCGTAGAACGAGCAGCACTTGTTGCAGGGACTTCCAGGTTTAAATAGCACCATTTGGCGCCATTTCCGGCGCGTGCACGGACGCGCGGGCACACGCGAACGCGCACAGGCACGCGCACCACCGCGGAAACAGCCAGTTTTACTGGCAGACTGTTCTTTTCCTAACATTTGGTTACCCATAGCAACTATACTTGTCTTCCTTGCCTTACCGAGTTAACCTTTTGTAGAAGTGTTACACTGAGCGGTCTGCTGCATCGCATGTCGTTTGTGCAGGAATCGCACTGGATTCCTGTACAAATGACATGCAAATTCAGTGCAGTGCGAATTGAGCCATATATTATGTGTGGCTTAATTCACACTGGATCCGCACAAAAAACACGCAGGACCATTTTTTTTTGTCTGCACTGCAATTGGATCGCATGGATGTTCATAACCATGTGACCTGATTCCATCCGATTCCACAGTTCGCACTGTGTTCTGCGAACCGATTTGGGGGGTGTCATTAACTTTATATTGAGAGAGCACATTGTGAACTGCCTGCGATTCTGATGTGATTGGTGTCATCAGTGTGAGCCAGGCCTCATACCCCATAGTGCGCTACAGACCCAGGTTCTTTGGAATATGCTAGAACCAACATGCTCCCCCACAATAATTCCAGACCAGGCTTAGAGCCGTTAATGCAACTTTACTGTTGCAATGCAGCATAGCAATTCAAAATGAATAACGCCCTGTCCCTGATCCTCAATAACATAACATAGTTTCCCAGGCATACCTCCATGATGTGAGAGTCTACAGTATATAAGCAATGTCCATGGCTTGGATGTTGTCTGTGACTCCCGGTATCTTCAGCACCGGCCTTGTGCCCACAGGTGGGTCTCCTTTGCCCCCCTATATCATGTTTAATTTTCCCGCTACAGCCAGCCAGCTCCTGATTTCAGCTTTCCTTATATATATAACAGGTGGGCCCACCAAAACCAAAAGCCGAAAATGTTTAACCCTTTCCCCAGCCTGGGCCATCTGCTAAATAACTAACTACACATACATTTCCACCTGCTACATGCCCATAGCTCAGCATCGGGTCCATTTCAATGTGTAGGCCACCAAGTCTTCAGAAAAGATGTACTCTAAAGCCGGGTACACACTAACAGCTTCTGTCGGACAGACCAACATACACACGGGCCGGAAATGTGATAAGAGGCAAGATGTGTGTGGACTCAGCTTGTAAAGTGTCCTATTTGACTTGGTAGTTACTTTGCAGATATAGCGTTTAACAGATTATATTTTGGAAAGCTGGTTTCCATGTAAAGCTGGTTTCCATGTAAAGCCGGTTTCCATGTAAAGCCGGTTTCCATGTAAAGCCGGTTTCCATGTAAAGCCGGTTTCCATGTAAAGCCGGTTTCCATGTAAAGCCGGTTTCCATGTAAAGCCGGTCTCCATGTAAAGCTGGTTTCCATGTAAAGCTGGTTTCCATGTAAAGCTGGTTTCCATGTAAAGCTGGTTTCCATGTAAAGCTGGTTTGCAAACAGCCAGCTTCTGTCAGACAGACCGACATACACATGGGCCAAATGTCAGACATTTTTTTTTTTTACCGGCCGTTGTCTCCCGGAATTCGGCCCGTGTGTACCCAGCTTTAGTGGTAAGTCCAAGTGAGTGATAAGAACTGATAAAAAATTCAGTACTGTTCATCATTCATATGGAAGAACAGATTATGAAATATTTCATGCCATAGTTTTAAAGTACACATATGTATTAGATTATTTTCTTTTTTAATATTAGTAAACAAATTACAAAATAAATCTTCAGGGACCAATAGCAGAGTTAAGCCCTAGGTGCACAGATAAAAAAGTTGTTTTCACAGCTTATGTTTAGTTCAATGGCAAACACTGATACAGTGCCTTGAAAAAGTATTCATACCCCTTGAAAGTTTCCACATTTTGTTACAACCAAAAATGTAAATGTATTTTATAGGGATTTTATATGATAGACCAACATAAAGCGGCACATAATTCAGCCCTCTTTACTCTGATTCCCCTAAGACCCCCTTCACACTCGGGCCGCCCGAGCGTTAGTGCTAAAGTGCTGCTCGTTTTAAACAGCGCTTTACCGCTGTTTAAGCAGTGCTTTTCGGCCACCAGTGGGGCGCTTTTAACCCCCAAGAAGGGGTGAAAAGCACCCGCTTAGCGCTGCTTTCAAAGCGCTTTTAAGGCGCCAGTGTGAAAAGACACACTTATTTGAATGGAGAGACAGTTTTCAGGTGCTCAGCAGAGGCTATTTCCAGCGCTAAAGTGCTTGAAAACCACCCCAGTGTGAAAGGGGTCTAACTAAAATCTAGTGGAGCCTATTGCCTTCAGAAGTCGCCTAATTAGTAAATAGAGTCTACCTGGGTGTAATTTAATCTCAGTATAAATACAGCTGTTCTGTGAAGGCCTCAGAGGTTTGTTAGAGAACCTTAGCGAACAAACAGCATCATGAAGGCCAAGGAACACACCAGACAGGTCAGGGATAAAGTTGTGGAGAAGTTTAAAGCAGGGTTAGGTTATAAAAAAAATATCCCAAGCTTTGAACATCTCACGGAGGTCTGTTCAATCCATCATCCGAAAATGAAAAGACTATGGCACAACTGCAAACCTACCAAGACATGGCCGTCCACCTAAACTGAGAGGCTGGGCAAGAAGAGCATTCATCAGAGAAGCAGCCAAGAGGCCCCATGGTAACCCTGGAGGAGCTACAGAGATCCACAGCTCAGGTGGGAGAATCTGTCCACAGGACAACTATTAGTCACGCACTCCACAAATCTGACCTTTATGGAAGAGTGGCAAGAAGAAAGCCATTGCTGAAAGAAAACCATAAGAAGTCCCATTTGCAGTTTGTGAGAAGCCATGTGGGGGACACAGCAAACATGTGGAAGAAGGTGCTCTGGTCATATGAGACCAAAATTTAACTTTTTGGCCTAAAAACAAAATGCCATGTGTGGCAGAAAACTAAACAATGCACATCACCCTGAACACACCATCCCCACCGTGAAACATGGTGGTAGCAGCATAATGTTGTGGGGAAGCTTCTCTTCAGCAGGGACAGGGAAGCTGGTCAGATTTGATGAGAAGATGGATGGAGCCAAATACAGGGCAATCTTATAAGAAAACCTGTTAAGAGTCTGCAAAAGGCTTGAGACTCAGGCGGAGGTTCACCTTCCAGCAGGACAACGACCCTAAACATACAGCCAGAGCTACAATGGAATGGTTTAGATCAAATCATATTCATGTGTTAGAATGGCCCAGTCAAATTCCAGACCTAAATCCAAATGAAAATCTGTGGCAAGACTTGAAAATTGCTGCTCACAGACGCTCTCCATCCAATCTGACAAAGCTTGAGATATTTTGCAAAGAAGAATGGGCACAAATTCCTCTCTAGATGTGCAAAGCTGGTAGAGATTCCCCAAAAAGGCTTGCGGCTGTAAAGGCAGCGTTAGGCAGTTCTACAAAGTATTGACTCAGGGGGGCTGAATACAAATTATGTGCCACTTTGTGTTGGTCTATCACATAAAATCAGAATAAAATAAATTTACGTTTTTGGTTGTAACATGGCAAAATGTGGAAAATTTCAAGGGGCATGGATACTTTTTCAAGGCACGGTCAGTGTGCATTGAATGTACAAAGGAAATTTTATGACCATTAGATGTTGTCTTGTTCAGCAACCGCCATTCTATATGCATGACCTATTGGAGAAAAAGAAGTGGCTGATCATTCATGAATGATGTAGCCACCAAAGAATACTGTTCTCTCCAGGTACATGTAGGGATGCATGCTAATAATTTTTTAAATGAATGGACGATGGATCACAGCTCTTTGCTTTTCTCTGAGTTGATAAGTTTGAATAGTAGAGGGCCACAGTAAAGATTCCACCTTCAATAGTTCAATAGAACTTTATGGTGGAAGTGGCATCCTAAATATACATTTACCGTCAATACTTTAATGTCAGCATTGTTATTCAAACCCCTAAGGCTCCATGCACACTGTATCTCAAAAACGACCGTTTTTGGTCGTTTTGGCATTTTTTTTTTAACAGCTCAAAAACGCCACTTTATTTTATCCTATGTGTCCGTGCACACATGGTCATTTATTGTCTTTTATCAGCAGTGGCGTTTTTGGGCTGTTATCTGAACGCCCTGAATTGGCGTTCAAAAGTCGTCCTCCTGACCACAAAAACCGCCAGACGCCGGTAAACGCCGCTAAACGCCACTAATATAGTATATCGGCGTCTGGCGTTTTTTGCAGTCAATGGAAGCCAATGAAGAAAAAAACGCCCAAAAATGCAGACGCCCAAAAACGGCGGTAAACGCCGGCGTTTATCGGCGTCTGGCATTTTTTGCAGTCCTCAATGGAAGCCAATGAAGTAAAAAAAAAAAGCCAAAAAACGCAGATGCCGAAAAACGCCGCTAAACGCTGCTTACAAAACACTGCAAATAGAACCTTTTGTGAGCAGCGTCTCCTGCCCGACGCTGAAAGAGCCCTATAGCGTCCAGTGTCCATGGAGCCTTACAACTTTTGATATTTGAAAATGAACATATAATGTGGAAATATACCCTACCCACTTTTTTTTTTACAAGGAAACTGTGAGGATAGAAACTCAGAAGCTCTAATTGTTGAGTCAGAGGTCAAGTCAAGCGGGTGTGGGCTGTCAGCGACCTGACCTCACACATTGTCTCCAAACAGGCAGCAATGGCCCTTGACATTCCAGTTTAATGTCAGGTTTTGACAAAATAAGTAATGTTAAAAAAGGGGAAAATAGACGTCCTTCATGAATACGATTATATACAGTGGGCATGGAAAGTATTCAGTCCCCCTTGAATTTTTCACTCTTTGTTATACACACAGCATCCCATATTGACAGAAAAGCACAGAATTGTTGACATTTTTGCAGATTTATTAAATAAGAAAAACTGAAATATCACTTGGTCCTAAGTATTCAGACCCTTTGCTCAGTATTTATTAGAAGCTCCCTTTTGATCTAATACAGCCATGAGTCTTTTGGGAAAGATGCAACAAGTTTTTCACACCTGGATTTGGGGATCCTCTGCCATTCCTCCTTGGAGATCCTCTCCAGTCCTGTCAGGTTGGATGGTAAATGTTGGTGGACAGCCATTTTTAGGTCTCTCCAGAGATGCTCAATTGGGTTTAAGTCAGGGCTCTGGCAGGGCCATTCAAGAACAGTCACGGAGTTGTTGTGAAGCCACGGCTTCGTTATCTTAGCTGTGTGCTTAAGGTTATTGTCTTGTTGGAAGGTAAACCTTCGGCCCAGTCTGAGGTCCTGAGCACTCTGGGGAAGGTTTTCGTCCAGGATATCCCTGTACTTGGCCGCATTCATCTTTCCCCTCGATTGCAACCAGTCGTCCTGTCCCTGCAACTGAAAAACACCCCCACAGCATGATGCTGCCACCACCATGCTTCACTGTTGGGACTGTATTGGACAGGTGATGAGCAGTGCCTGGTTTTCTCCACACATACTGCTTAGAATTAAGGCCAAAAAGTTCTATCTTGGTCTCATCAGACCAGAGAGTATGTTATTTCTCACCATCTTGGAGTCCTTCAGGTGTATATAACAAAGAGTGAAAAATTTAAGGGGGTCTGAATACTTTCCGTACCCACTGTATATTAAAGTATGAATATTCACACTCCTGTTTAATTCTAATTGTGACAGGTTTCCTTGTTAGGAAATGAGCGAGTGAGGTAGTGTTTGATCCCCTTCTGGGCCTTTATTGTTTACTATGAACCCAGGAGGGAGATCATGAGCTAAACCTTCTGGTTCTTATTATATAGTTACATAGTAGGTCCATCCAATTCAACTTGTGATTATGAAGCATCCACTAGGGGCCAATGGCTCCAGCGTTATGTTTTCGCCTTCCTAATAGTGTTTTCTATAGGATTATTGGAGAATGCACAGAAGAAAAAAGGCATTTTTTTTTCAAAACTATTTTAAATAATAATAGGTAGAGTTCCACCTTAACATCTGGGATTACATGGAGGCAGGGTAATTTTTACTATGCTGTAGTGAAATCAGGCATGATTACTTTGATTTCAGCACTTCACTTCAATTATAGGCTGTAAGGTAATTTATTGAGCATGGCGTTAAAGTCATCAAAGTGACCTTTTTGACAAGCAAAGGGAAAAAAATAGTAAGAATGATCAAACAGTCATCAGATTTATAAGTTGTCGGCTTTTTAAATGACCTACAATTTTTCCGACCTTTTTCATAAAATTTTGAAATATAATCCCCCCTTAGGTCTGTGGGGCTGCTTACAAATTCAGCCTAGGCGATCCATCCAAGCGGAAGTGGGTACCGGTGAAAACCAGGTACTCGCCACCCCCCCCCCAAAGAATAAATTGTGTCCAAAAGTGTTAGAGGAGAGGGAGAGGAGGCGGAAAAGTGGAACTTCCTCTTCTGGGTGAAGTTCTCCTTTAAAAGAGAAGTATGGACATTTTTTTTTTCTAGAACCATACTTACCTAGGTGGTTGCTGCATCTGTCCCCCGCCGGCTCTAACACTGAGAACCGAGCGATCAAACACTGCCAAACGCTCAGTTTTCTCACAGCTCCCCGAGCAGAAAGCTGGTGACTGCCAGTCACCGCTGTCTGCTCTGCCATCTCCCCCCCCCCCCCGCGCTCACTGGATCGCTGGTTTGTGGAGGGGGCGGGAGCCACTGGCGGCTGTCTGAGAGGCTGAGCTGGGTGCCGGTCCAGGCATGTGGGCGTATCCCTACTCCAGTGCCACGATCTTGCCTATGCCTGGACCAGCTCTGTGACGTCAGCCGACAGCTGCTTTCAGCCTGTTTTCTGCTAAAAACAGGTCACAGGAGTGCAAAATGAACCGCACTTCCGTGATCCACAGGAGAAGTACATCCAAACGAGCTTTGGCTTTACTTCTCCTTTAAGAAAAGACTGTGTTGAAGAGTGTCCTGGTGAGACAAGCTGCTGCTGGTGGACATAGCAAGAAGTTCTCACTGCTCAACCAATAAGGTACCTGTGCTAGTTGGCTCCTCTTGTAGGGCCAAATGCCCTCTTTTCCAAAAGGGAACTCTGAAGCTATTAGTTTGCCTGTTTTGTGAATCCTGTGCGCTAACCCGCTCTTCTGAGTTTGCTGAGTGAAATAAATCATGTAAACTTTCTAAAATGACTGGAGCCCAATGTCCTTTACCCCACAACAAGCCAAGAATTCTGTCCTAAGTATTGAAATATTGAGCCATTGAGCTGCCTGGGGATCCCCCTCATTCGCTCAGGGGTAAGAGAGAGCTATACTTGGCTGTCATGCTGATTCTTTGACTTCAAGGCTTTGACTATTTAGGTCAATAAGGCAGGTCATAGATTATGCCATTTTTTGGTTGCAAGAAAGAAAATTGCTCGATTCGATACAGTCAATGTTGATGAGGGAGTTATTGTGTTCTCCTGGCGGGGGAGTCACACGGGTAGCCGTGGAGAACACAGTGATTACTGATAACGACTATAGCTACTGCCAATAATCGCATACTAAAAATCCGACATGTTGGTTGTACCAAAATCGATCAATGGATCAACTTGGGTACAGTCAGCCTGCCCATAGATGGATTGGCTCTCGTCCTTTCCCTGCTGAACTGATAATGATTTGATCCATCTATGGCCGGCTTAACATAATGCAAGCACAGAGATAAGGAATTCTGACTTTTATTTGCTGCCTGCTTTTTTTGGACCAGTGATGAAAGTGTATCAAAGACAAAGAAAGGCAATTAACATTTTAAGGAGGCCAACAACAACAGAAGTACTTTAACAAAGCCGTTTACAGCATAAAAACGAGTAAACCATGGCATAAACCCAGGTGTTTGTAATCAGATGGACAGAAGTTCAGGAATAGACCTCTTTGTAATTATGGAGTAGGTCATGTTAGACACGGTGTGCTTTCAGACTTCTTAGTAAGTAGCTGTAGTGAGACGTACTCCCAGGAGGCTTTGGCCTTTGCTAAAATGTGTACTTTGCCTTCTGTTTGTGATCACTTTACAAGCCTCATACTGAAGTATTTAGGTTCCCAGGTTGGTAACAGCTGTTTCGTACGGTAATGTTATTTCAGAGAAGCCTTCCAAAAGCTACTTGAAACTGTTCATACTGAGGCAAAAAATAGAAAACAGTAAAGAAGGATGAAAAATATCTATCTATCTGTCTATCTATCCGTCTATCTATCCGTCTATCTATCTATCTATCTATCTGTCTATCTATCCGTCTATCTATCCGTCTATCTATCTATCTATCTATGCCACAATTATCTATCTATCTATCTATCTATCTATCTATCTATCTATCTATCTATGCCACAATTATCTATCTATCTATCTATCTATCTATCTATCTGTCTATCTGTCTATCTGTCTATCTGTCTATCTGTCTATCTGTCTATCTGTCTATCTGTCTATCTGTCTATCTGTCTGTCTATCCGTCTATCCGTCTATCCGTCTATCTGTCTATCTGTCTATCCGTCTATCTATCTATCTATCTATCTATCTATCTATCTATCTATCTATCTATCTATCTATCTATCTATCTATCTATCTATCTATCTATCTATCTATCTCTTTATCTATCTATCCTAGATTTTGTAAAACTAACCATACATTGATCTGACAAAGAGAGGTGTTTATAGGCTTAAAATAGAATTTCAGCCAAGACACACTTTTTTTTTTCATTTTTGGATAGAACGAGTCAAGTTCTCGATTGCTGTTTGTGTCCAGAAAAGGAGACCCCCCTCATTATTTGTCCTGAAGACCCTAGGAAACACCTACCTGAGACTACTGCCAAAGATGGGGTTTCTTTTTATTCTAGGGATTTTTCACCCATCTCCCGTATGGTTCTTGGGATTGAAAGTCTGGGGAGACCTCCCCAATAGGGACACAGACAGCAATTAAACCATACACAGGCATAATATCTCCCCCCATCCTATACAAAAAAAAAAGTGTGGGCTGGTGGACCTGTAGCAATATAAAATTTGATCCCCATTAGAGTGACTTCTGACTTTCTCCCTTGACTATTATATGATCGAATAATAAAGATGAACTCCAGGTATGGCATATTTATACTTAGTTGATGATCTCACCGCCCTCTCTCTACCTCATCCAATCTTAGAAATCGGGGAATGCTTTGCATTCATTCATGAAAAGCAAAGTGCTCTCTGAATGGCACCATGCCAAGCAGCCAACCTCCCGTGTTCACAATGCAGCACTCAGCACAGGACCCAGAAGCAAGTGGAGATCACTGGTGTAATCGTGTATACTCCAGTGATTTACAGGTCATCGGTCAGGTATGCTATCTACAAGTCCATCTCATAAAATTAGAATATAATCAAACGTTAATTTATTTCAGTAATTCAATTCAAAAAGTGAAAATCATATATTTTATATACATGTGTTACACACTGAGTGATATATTTTAAGCATTTCTTTCTTTTAATTTTGGTGATTATGACTTATAGCTAGTGAAAACCCAAAATTCAGTATCTCAGAAAATTAGAATATTACATAAGACCAATAAAAAAATAGGATTTTTAAAACAAATGTTGGCTTACTGAAAAGTATGTCCATGTACAGTATAGTATGCACTTAATACCTGGTCAGGGTTCCTTTTGCATGAATTACTGCATCAATGCGGAGTGGCATGGAGGCAATCAGCTTGTGGCACTGCTGAGGTGTTATGGAAGCCCATGTTGCTTTGATAGTGGCCTTCAACTTGTCTGCATTGTTGGTTCTGGTGTCTCTCATCTTGCTCCTGACAATACCCCACAGATTCTCTATGGGGTTTAGGTCAGGCAAGTTTGCTGGCCAATCAAGCACAGTGATACCTTGATCATTAAACCCGGTATTGGTACTTTTGGCAGTATGGGCAGGTGTCACGTCCTGCTGGAAAATGAAATCAGCATCTCCATAAAGCTGGTCATCAGAGGGAAGCATGAAGTGCTCTAGAATATCCTGGTAGAGGGCTGCGCTGACTTTGGATTTGATAAAACACAATAGACCATCACTAGCAGATGACATGGCTCCCCAAATCATCACTGACTGTGGAAACTTCACACTGGACCTCATGCAACTTGGATTTTGTGACTCTCCACTCTTCCTCCAGACGCTAGCACCTTGATTTCCAAATGAAATGCAACATTTTCCACAGTCTGTGATGATTTGGGGAGCCATGTCACCTGGTGGTGTTGGTCCACTGTGTTTTATTAAGTCCAAAGTCAGAGCAGCCCTCTACCAGGAAATTCTAGAGCACTTCATGCTTCCCTCTGCTGGCCAGCTTTATGGAGATGCTGATTTCATTTTCTAGCAGGACTTGGCACCTACCTACACTGCCAAAAGTACCAATATCTGGTTTAATGATCATGGTATCACTGCACTTGATTGGCCAGCAAACTCGCCTGACCTAAACCCCTTAGAGAATCTGTGGGGTTTTGTCAAGAGAAAGATGAGAGACACCAGACCCAGCAATGCAGACGAGCTGAAAGTCACTATCAAAGAAACCTTGGCTTCCATAACACCTCAGCAGTGCCACAGGCTGATCGCCTCCATGCCACGGTACATTGATGCAGTAATTCATGGAAAAGGAGCCCCGACCGAGTATTGAGTGCATACTATTCTGTACACAGTAAGCCAACATTTCTGTTTTAAAATTCTTTTTTTTTTGGTCTCGTGTAATATTCTAATTTTCTGAGATACTGAATGTTGGGTTTTCACGAGCTGTACTCCATAATCATCAAAATTAAAAGAAAGAAATGCTTGAAATATATCGCTCTGTGTGTAACGCATCTATATAAAATATATTTCACTTTTTGAATTGAATTACTGAAATAAATTAACATTTTGATGGTATTCTAATTTTATGAGATGCACCTGTACATAGTTATTTTGGTCCAAGCTGGACCAATTAAACTATATATAAATAATCCATACTTTAAATTATTTTTAAAATGGAAAGGATGGGAAATAGAATTATTCAATAGTTAGGCCTAAAAAAATATTGTCTAAACATTTATTTTGTGCCTGTTTAATTGGAGAAACCATGCAACTGAATTGGTGGTGAATTATGTTGCAGTTGGGTCAGGCAACCTAAACCACAAAAGTGATTTTAATCTCTTGCTACTTAGATGTTTAAACAAAACAGTGTGTATACCGCGCTAAAAAAGTAACAATACCAATATTAGTGAAAAAAGTTGCCACAATTCTAAGGATACCACCCAAAGACTCATATAAAAAAAAAGAAAAACTGCGCAACCAATAATAAAGTGCAAGTGCAAAAAAGTCTTGTGTTGCAATGATAAATACATATATCAATAATTGAATAGCAAAAAAGTCCCATATAAAGTCCACTTATATTCAAGCTTCTATAGGTGAAAAAACATGTAGATCAAAAAGAAAGTTAGACTCCTCCACCAGGTGATTAAGAGGGAATGGAATATACAGGGTGGGCCATTTATATGGATACACCTTAATAAAATGGGAATGGTTGGTGATATTAACTTCCTGTTTGTGGCACATTAGTATATGTGAGGGGGGAAACTTTTCAAGATGGGTGGTGACTATGGCGGTCATTTTGAAGTCGGCCATTTTAAATCCAACTTTTGTTTTTTCAATAGGAAGAGGGTCATGTGACACATCAAACTTATTGGGAATTTCACAAGAAAAACAATGGTGTACGTAACTTTATGCTTTCATGAGTTATTTACAAGTTTCTGACCACTTAAAAAATGTGCAATAATTAATTGTTAAACAGGTGGAGAAGATGGCTCCTGATAGAGTGAGCTACACAAGACCAGGGATGAGCCCAGATGTGGTCAGATACTACTTTGAAGCTGCCTTCGCTATCGCACCAGCAATCTGTCACTGTGGACCGACAAATCATAAGCGTCCAAGGCATTTCCTTCCCCCAGCCACATGTATACACGCTACTTGTGGGAATGCCTTGGCCGCTTATGATTGGTGGCATATTATTCTCAATGGCACAGTGCAATCTTAATGGCTATAAGAGACTACTGCCTAATACTGTAGTTTGCTGCATAGGTAGCTATTTGTTTTATCCGCTTACTAAGCAGTTAATTGGTAAAGCTGGCCATACACACATAGATTTTTTTTCTGTTCATCCTATAGGCTGAACAATAAAAATCTAACAAATCTCTCCATCCATGTGATACAGCTAGATGGACGAATCTCCCACTGTGGCTACTGTATGTTGACAGTCAGCCCAGCCAGCTGTCAAAATGCCCAAACAGCATCTGCTTGGATGTAGCCACTGTTCAGCCAACAGTTTATTTTCATCCAACTCCTTAAATTATTAAATCAAGGGATATCGTGTGGGAGGGTGCATCAGGACCCAGCCAACTCAATTTGTGTACGACCAGCCTAAAGCCTAATAACATGGGCTGAATGTCAGCCGATTCAATAGAAACTGGCCGAGTGTATGGAAGCCGGTCCAACAGAGGCCGGCCATTCCACCAGCTTCTGTCGAAGGCTCAAGACTGAAAAAGGTCTGCTGACTGGCTCCCGATCAGCTTAGAGCGCTGACCACAGTGTTCTGGTGGGGGGCATCCCCCTGTCAGAACACAATAACACAGAAGGGGAGATCGCTGTACCAACAGTTTGTTAGTACAGCGGCTCCGACCAGAGCCGTCAGGTTTTTTTGTTCAACACACTGGGGGTTGAACAAAAAAAAAACTAGCGGTGTGTACCAGGCTTAAGGCTCAGTAGCATGACTGAGCTTCTAAAATTCTCCTGTGTAGACCTAACCTAACGAGGTGCCTACTATAACTGTTTGCTGAGACACCGCCTTGGCTAACCAAGGTAACTGCCAGCAAGTGGTTAAATCTCTCAGCAGCAAGCGGTTCTAATTGCTGGTTTACCTTAGCCCTTCCCCTTCCATGTCATGTATGGCCAGCTCACACCTCCAGGGACATCATATACTGTATAGAGTGTATAGTGGATAAAGCTGTCACCATCAGCAAATTATCCCTCCTAAAAGGAATCAGATGTTCCTGCTGCCAGTTTTAGGTTAGCAGCTTGAATGTCAGAATAAATCCGACAGGTTAGATCAGATATTTTAAACCTGTGCCGTGTATAGCCTTAGGAAGATTTCTACAAGTTCTAGATGTGCTTCTGCCTGTTATGTGAAACCTAGAATAACAAATTAAAGGCTTAGAAAATAGCAAATGTGTTTATTTATCCATTAACTGTTTACAATGTAATTAGATGATTATAAAAGAGAGTACATTGAGCACATTTGTTTTCATATTTGGGTTAATGGCAAAGAATCTACACCCATCTACTGTGTCCAAGTATGCAATATACACAAGTTGAGCAACCTGGACCAGTATGACCATACACAGGAGGTTTCAGTTGTTTGTAACTACATTCCCAACCAACAGTCATACGATTCTGTATGTTGTACAATCACACCTTGTCGTGTAAGCAGGGCTTTTTTTTCAGAGAATAGGTGCAGGTATCCCCCCCTTCTTAGCCACCCCTTTTCTCTGCCCCCTACCCACCTCTGAGAACCATCCCTTAGTTCCACCCCTACCCACCTCTGAGTACCGTCCCTTAGTTCCACCCCTACCCACTTCTGAGTACCGTCCCTTAGTTCCATCCCTACCCACTTCTGAGTACCGTCCTTTAGTTCCACCCATACCCACTTCTGAGTACCGTCCCTTAGTTCCACCCCTACCCACTTCTGAGTACCATCACTTAGTTCCACCCCTACCCACCTCTGAGAACCATCCCTTAGTTCCACCCCTACCCACCTCTGAGTACCGTCCCTTAGTTCCACCCCTACCCACTTCTGAGTACCGTCCCTTAGTTCCACCCCTACCCACCTCTGATTACCGTTCCTTAGTTCCACCCCTAACCAGCTCTGAGTACCATCCCTTAGTTCCACCCCTACCCACTTCTGAGTACCGTCCCTTAGTTCCACCCCTACCCACCTCTGAGTACCATCTCTTAGTTCCACGCCTACCCACCTCTGGGTGCCATCCCTTAGTTCCACCCCTACCCACCTCTGATTACCGTTCCTTAATTCCACCCCTACCCACCTCTGAGTACCCTCCCTTCATTCCCCCCCTACCCACCTCCCAGTATAACCCCTTCTGGAAAATACAGAACCAAGTATCATTTTGTGGTGCTACTTAATTTGTATGGAATTTGTTAATGATAACAAGGAAAGCAGTAAAATAGTAGATTTCCTGCACCCAACAGCAATAGAGCCCCACAAACAATATATTTCCCTCAGCAACAATAGATCCACCCAGCAACAATAGATCCCCCCCCCAAAAAAAAAACAATACCTCCTCCCAACAAAATAGATCCACCACAGTAACAATAGATCTCCCAGCAGCCAGCATCAATAGTCCGCTCCCTCAATAGTAGATCCCTCCCAGCAACAATAGTCCCCCTGCAACAATCACCTCCAGAAATAAGAGATACCCCAGCAGCCAGCAACAATAGACCCTAAAGCACCCTTTGCCATTGCATACATTCAATGTCAGAGGTTCCCTCACATTCCCACTGAAAAAAAGCCTCTCTTGTAACTATGACTCCAAGTTATCAGTGTCAAGAGACAATGGCTGACTATAGGGACCAGCAGAAAATGTATCACCTGGGCCATCAGACCTATTATTTCTGATAGACAGATGCAGAGAACATACAGGGTTCCTGCTCTAAAAATAAATAATCTAAAGTGAATGCATGTATATAATTTCTTTATAGTATTCAGAAATTAATGGTGATTACCTTTAGAAAGGTAAATATTAAGTAGTTCATATTTACATTTACAGCCAGGAGGTGACCCTCTAGTCATCTTTTTACTTGTTTATCAAGCTAACCTCAGCTGCTCTGCTGAACAAAAGCATGTGGCATAATAGTTCAAGCCTAAATTTACATGTACAATTACAGCCCAACTCCAGTACAATTATAAATTGCCTCTTGAAATAGGGGCTTGTCTGCACTTTTTCTTACCTAATCTTCTGCTCCCTGGAAAATGGTGCTCCCCCACATTCCAGCGGTGGACTGTCCCTCAGCCTTAACATGTCCATTTACAGGGCTTTGGACCCTGCTTTGGTCTTAATGATGTAATGATCATAGACCTCTAGAACATGAGGGAGAAGAGGCTACTGGATCCATTCTAGAAGTAAGGAGCGAAGGATCAGGTAAGTACATCTTTTTTTGTTCTTCTAGACCTAACAAGCAATTAACCCTTGCAGTGCAGACACAGTGCCACTGCAAGGGATCATTTTTTAGTTGCTTAGAGGTGGACTTTAAATGATCCAAGCAATGATTTACCCACCTCCTCCCTTTCCCTGTCATGGGTATACCCTATATTAATTGTAAAATAAAGATATATAGTTAATAAGAGCCTGTTGCCGTTTACAAATGCAGGAAAAAGCACAAAGAAATAAGTATTATCAGGCTCTATGCACACTAGCTTAAAAAACTAAGCACCAGTTACCAGCATTTTTTTTTAAGCGGACGGCCTACCTGCATCCTTAACAACCAGTTAAGGAGTGGACCAGTAAGCCTGCCGCTGCATCTTTACCAACGATTCTATCAGTGAAATTCCCAGCTGACAGCTGAATGTAAACAAAACAATGGGCAGGTGTTGTGGGGATCTGTAGGCAGGGGGCTTATAGTAATCCATCATCAACTTGGTGATGTAACAAGTGGGTGGGGTTACCCAGTGATGTCATCAGGTAGCCCAAGCCCGTAGTTTATTTAGCAGCGGGAGGCCGCGGAGCTGTTATTCTGCTGGAGACAGTGTCAGGTGCAGACCTCTTTTTTTTTGGGGGTCGGCGTTTATCGTGATTGACATTGGATCTACACTAGGGACCATTTTTTTAAATAAAGGACTTGTCAGAAACTGTTGTTGTGCTTTTACTCAGGGTTGTGGGGAAGAGGCCCTTGTCCTCATCAACATGAAGAGAAGGTGCTTTGGGGGGGCCTCCTACCCAGAAGCATACCCCCCATTTTGAGGGTATGTGATCTGGTATGGTTCACGGGAAGGGCGCTCGCTCGTCCTCCCCTTTCCTGGCTTGCCAAGCTGCATGCTCAGATAAGGTTCTGATATGGATTTTGAGGAGAACCCCACGCCATTTTATCAAAAAAATTGGCGTGAGGTTCCCCTTAAAATTCATACTAGACCCAAAGGACCTGGTATGGATTAGGGGGGACCCCCATGCTGCATTTTTTTCTTAATTCTTTTGTTTACATTCAGCTGTCAGCAGGGAACCCTGCTGACAGCTGATGAGTCATCAGTTGTTAAGATTAGCTTAACAACCAGCTAAACTGCTAAACACTGGCAAAACGCCAAAACACAAAAGGGATAAATGCTGGGGAAAACGTTCATATTGAACATTTTTTTTACAGCGTTTTTCCAGCATTTTTTTGAGATTTCTAGCAAATATGACTACTTCAAGAAAAGTCAGTACAGCCCCATCCCTCCTGCCATGTTATAACCGTTCTCCTGTCTACTGTCTGTGCTGGCCAAGCTGCTCAGCCTCTCCCATCACCTCCCTACATAATCTTTTATGAAGCTTCTTGGAGACTCAAAGCGGAATACTATAGAGCAGAGTTTCTCAACCAGGGTTCCGTGGAACCCTAGGGTTCCTCCTGAGTTTGCTAGGGGTTCCTTGAGCAATGGTCAATTTCTACCTCTCAGATACATTCCCAAAGATACCATTCATCTTTTTAGCTATCTGTAAGGGGGTAATTCTCCCCAATGACCACAAGTGTAAGGAGCATTCTTCCCATTGACCATCACACTAATGTATCATGAGTTGTAGATTTTTAATTTTTAGCAGGGGTTCCGTGAGATCGAATAATTATTTCAAGGGTTCCTCGGTGTTGAAAAGTTTGAGAAAGGCTGCTATAGAGTGTCACTTGGGTGAATCTACTGACATCACATCCAAAATGGTAGTGCCCAGCAGCACTCCTAGGGCTTTTGGAGATCTACACAATGCAGGCAAAAATTATGGAGGTAAATTTCATGCCAAAAATAGAGAAAATTGCTGCTGAAATTAATGGTCTGGTGATGGGTCTCTTTGAAAAAACACGAACTGTTTTGGTGTGCCACATTTAAGGTGCATGGTTGCACTGCAACTCACATACTGTATGCTCATGCTTTATTGTAACATTTTAAATGTGAAAATTCACCCTTGAGGTATAAATGGCATGCTTTCATCAAACTACAATATGCATAAAAATTAAGTCCATGGTCCTTTCCTGCCTTAAATTTACATGGTCATGTTGTTTTATATTAGACAATCTGCACTATATGCTTGCAAAATAAATTGTTTAAATAAAAATCATGAACTCTGTTTTATTCCTATGTTTAGTCTGGGCAAATGGCAGTTTTGACGACTCCTCCTCATTAGGACTCTTGGATTACAATGTGGGGAGAAGGTCCACACGGGAGGCTCCTGGTGGCTTCCAGGCCCTAGGAGATGCTATAAAGACTAATGGAGACCATCATTTGAATATGCAAGGGAAGGGAAAGACATGGCCCTGTGCTGTCCTCCTCAAACTGTCTCGACACGTTTTAGTATCGGCTTTAGGGCCCAACCTGGCTTGGACTATCTTTCCTTATGACAGTTGTGATCAGGATCTGACGCCCACAGAGACCCTCATTAGCCCCCTGAAACTTTTGCAAGTCAATGTGAAACCACTGCTGCTCCATAGAGTGCTGAGATTCCTGGGAGACCTGGGATTTCTAGTTGATTCCCAACAAAACAAAGCTTTCTCTTTGCTGAAGAAGAAAATATACAAGACTGGAACACCTGTGAAGAATCCTAACATACAGTCAACAGGTAGGTGATGTGATTGATCAATGCATGCCTGCTTTCTGGTTGTCCTTTCCTGTTCTCTGCAGCCCTGCATGTTGCCCTTCCTGCCTTGACTACAAACATCGCTCTTTTCAACTCTCTTTTGGCATCCCCCTTGGTCACATAATGCTCTGCTGGGAGTGGACATCTGTATTTCAAGGCTATTTATCAAGTTTGCAAAGTTAATGGTTATATGTGGAATTTGCACAGATAATGGTAAAAGGGAGCAATTGGCTCTTGGCTCATTCTGCATGCTTGCTGAAGTCATGTACGTATGAAAAATATATTGAGACAAATTACACTATACAGTCATATATATCAATCTATTTGTTTGCAGTGTCATTGAATGAACATAACAGTGTAAATGTCATTGTTAAAGTAATTGTAAAGGCTTGATTTTTTTGTTTTTTTTTAAAACGACAAACATGTTATACTTACTTCATCTGTGCAGTTGGTTTTGCACAGAGCAGCCCGGATCCTCCTCTTTTCGGGTCCCTTTTTTCTGCTCATGGCTCCTCCCTCCTGTCGACTGCACCCTCAGCCAGCAGCTCATTATTGGGGCACCCGAGCCGAGTCAGAGGTCCATGTATCCATTCAGGCACGGAGCCCCGGTCCGGCCCCTATCTCTCCTGATTGGCCGGCTGACTTTGATTGACAACCGCGGAAGCCAATGGTGCCACTGCTGTGCCTCAGCCAATCAGGAGGAGTGTCCCAGATGGCTTAGACATTCGTGGACATCGCTGGAGAGAGAGGGGGCTCAGGTATGTAATTAGGGGGGTGCTGGGGAGGCTGCTACACACAAAAGGTTTTTCATCTTAATGTATAGAATGCATTAAGATGAAAAAACCTTCTGCATTTACAACTACTTTAATTATTATTTTCTGGTTTGAATAGCGTCTAGGACTGTTTCCCCATCTGCTCACTAATTCACAACCACAATTCCAGAAAAAGGTTGAGGCTCTGTGTAAATCTACATAAAAATATTGCAATGATTTCCAAATCTCATAAACCCATATTTTATTCACAATAGGAAATAGAAAACATATCAAATGTTTAAACTGAGAAAATTTACCAGTTTAATAAAATAATAAGGTCATTTTGAAATTAATGGCAGCCCTACCTGCTCCCGGGCCCACCCGGAACACAGCGAGCGCGCCCACAGTGCACGATCTCGCAGCCGCCATCATATGACGGCGGTTTGCGATATTGAACCACCTTGTCGCCGTCAGACGGCGGTCGGCAAGTGGTTGATATCACATCTCAAAAAAGTTTGGAAAGGGCAACAAAAAGCCTGCCACCAGATGCAGATTGTCATTTGCCACATCACCTGCCACCAGATGTGGATTGTCACTATCCTGGCGCCAGATGCAGCTTGTCCCTTTCCTGCCACCAGGTGCAGCTTGTCACTGTTGTGGCCTGCCACCAGATGTGGATTGTTTCTATCCTGCCATCAGCTGCAGCTTTCCACCGTTGCCTGTCCCAAAAAATACCAGTTGCAGCTTGTCACTAATTTAAATTAAATGTAAAAGCAATTTGTTTTCCAGCAGTGAAAGATTTGCAGTTATGCTGCTTTTGGCAGTCTTTCCACAAGACGACAGCGAGTGAGTAAACTTGCGCATGTGCCAAGCTGCGGTTTCCAAAGCGAGCAAAATCCTTTCTTGTATTAAGTGAGGTATGGACTCCAGAGAGAGAGATATCATTTTGCCCCGGTACAAATCATTAGTAAGACCTCATCTGGAATATGCAGTTCAGTTTTGGGCACCAGTTCTCAAAAAGGATATCGGGGAACTGGAGAAAGTGCAGAGAAGGGCAACCAAACTGATAAGAGGCATGGAGGAGCTCAGCTATGAGGAAAGATTAGAGGAACTGAATTTATTCTCTCTTGAGAAGAGGAGATTAAAGCGGTAGTAAACCCACACAAAAAAAAAAACCCCTGCAAGACAATAGCATAATGTGTTAGTAAGCATACCTTTGGACGCGGCCCCCGATGCCTGACACGGTCAGCAATGAGGGAGATGACATGATGTCCATCTTCTTTCTTCCGGGTTTGCAGCTTCGGTGCTGTGAGTGGCCGAGAGACATCACTCCTGCGCATGCACGCTGGAGTTCTCCTTTCGGCAAGGAGATCCCATTTTCCGGACAGCCTCCGTCGGAACTTTAGAGCGCATGCACCGCTGACCATACAGGTTTAGGAGATATTCATTTTACCTACAGGTAAGCCTTATTTAAAAAAATCACATTTCAGGGTGTATAACCGCTTTAAGGGGGGATATGATCAACATGTACAAATACATAAGTGGTCTATATAGTGAACTTGGTGTTGAGTTATTCACCTTAAGGTCATCACAGAGGACAAGGGGTACTCTTTACGTCTAGAGGAAAAAAAGATTTCATCTCCAAATACGGAAAGACTTCATCACAGTAAGAGCTGAGAAAATGTGGAATAGACTCCCTCCAGAGGTGGTTCTGGCCAGCTCAGTAGATTGCTTTAAAAAAGGCCTGGATTCTTTCCTTAATGTACATAATATTACTAGCTACTGACATTTATAGGTAAAGTAGATCCAGGGAAAATCCGATTGCCTTTCCCCCGCTATAGCAAATTGGATCACGCTTTGCTGGGGTTTTTTCCTTCCTCTAGATCAACTGTGGATGAAAGATTGCTTATATTGGATTGTATGGTTATATATATATTTATTTATTTATTTTTTTTGCTTGATCTAAATGGACTTGTGTCTTTTTTCAACCTGACTAAATATGTAACTACGTGCCTTTAATGGGTCCTGTCCAAGAAGGTGGGCGGTGAGAGATGATGTTATTATCTCTCTGGTCACCCGCAGCACCTCTGTCAAGAGCAGCCTTCACGGCCCTGCTGTAAGGACACGGTGGTGCCACACCGCTGAGAGAGCAGCCTTTGCGGCCCAGGCTGCAGAGGCGCCGTGGCCCGTGGTGGGGATCCCCGATCTACAGTACATAATATCATCAAAAGATTCCGAAAATCTAGAGAATCCTCTGTGCACAGGGACAAGGCTGAAATGCAATACTGGATGCTCATAATCTTCGGGCCCTCAGACGGCTCTGCATTAAAAACAGACAAGATTATGTGATGGACTTCATTGCATGGACTCAGGAATACTTCCAAAAGCCACTATCTGTGAACACATTTTGCCGTGTCATCCAAAAAAGCAAGGTAAAAATCTATCATGCAAAGAAGAAGCCATATCTGAACATGATCCAGAAATGCTGCCATCTTCTCTGGGGCAAAGCTCATTGAAAATGGTCTGTTGCAAAGTGGAAAATTATTCTGTGGTCAGACGAATCAAAATTTGGCATTTTTTTGGCAACCATAGGTGCTACGTCCTCTGGACTAAAGAGGAGAGGGACCTTCTGGCTTGTTATCAACATTCAATTAAAAAGTCTGCATCTCTGATGGTATGGGGATGCATTAGTACATAGGTAATTGCCAGCTTGCACATCTGGAAAGATACCATCAATGCTGAAAGATATATCCAAGTTTTAGAACAGCATATGCTCCCATGCTGAGGAAGTCTTTTTCAGGGAGGGCCTTGCATGTTTCAGCAGGACAATGGTAAACTGCATACTGCATCTATGATAATAGCATGGCTTTGTAATAGAAGAGCCCGGGGGCTTAAGTGGCCTGCCTAAAGTCCAGACCTTTCATCAATTGAAAATATTTGGCACATCTTGAGATAAAAAGTTTGACAAAGAAGACTTAAGACTGTTGAGCAGTTAGAATCCTATATCAGGCAAGAATGGGACAACATTCCTCTCCGAAAACTCCAGCAACTGGTCTCCTCAGTTCCCAGATGTTAACAGAAAAAAGAAAAGGGGATGCTATGCTATGATAAACATGGATTGTTCCAACTTTTTTGAGAGGTATTGCTGCCATCAATTGCAAAATTACCTTATTTTTTTTATCTTAAAATGGTCTCAGTTTAAACATTTGATATGTATTCTATGTTTTGTTGTGAATAAAATATGGGATGATGAGCTTGCAAATCATTGCATTCTGTTTTTATGTAGATTTTACACAGCGTCCTTACTTTTTTAGAATTGGGGTTGTATAATACATAAAGCAGATTCCTACATCCACACTAAATAGGGCAGATGGGCAAATCTCCCCCTGGAGCTACTGTATTCTGACAGCCAGTGCAGCCGGCTATAGCTGAGCAGTGCCTGCATCTGATTGGATAACAGTGCTATTTGGCTTACAGTTTTCTGCTGGCTCCTTCAAAGGATGTCAGGCAGAGTGGTGCCAACAGGGCCACCCATGGAGCAAATGTCAGCCTGTACAAGAAACTTTACACATCCTGTTTAATTTTCCAAAATTGACATTAATTGAAGCGAAGCTACCCATAGTAACCAGGTAGGCCTGGTTCACACCTATGCATGTTTAGTGCATTTTCCATTTTGTAGAAACTCACTAAAGTCTATTTAACATGGTTTCCTATGGATGTAGTTCACATCTATGCATTTTATGGAAAGGGCCAGGGACTTTTTTCTGGTTTTTGGTTCCATAGACTTCGATGGATCGAAAACGTATACTGAAAAACAAAAAATGCACCTGGACTTTGCAAACTGCAACCTGCATAGGTGTGAACTAAGCTGTAAAGTGATTCTTTTTACTGATCTGATAAAAGCAGTTATTGCTGATTGGCTGCTGTGGGTTGCTGCACACTTTGTAATGCATTATGGAGTAATTCTGCCAGCCTACCTTTAAACGCACATGAACTTTAATGGCGACCCAGTCTTAGTCCGTAGGGTTCAATATTGAGTTGGCCCACCCTGTGCAGCTATAACAGCTTCATCTCTTCTGGGAAGGCTTTCCATAAGGTTTAGGAGTGTGTCTATGGGAATGTTTGACCATTCTTCCAGAAGCGCATTTGTGAGGTCAGGCACTGATGTTGGATGAGAAGGCCTGGCTCGCAGTCTCCACTCTAATTCATCCCAAAGATGTTCTGTCGGGTTGAGGTCAGGACTCTGTGCAGGCCAGTCAGGTTCCTCCACCCTAAACTTGCTCATCCATGTCTTTATGGACCTTCCTTTGTGCAGTGGTGCGCAGTCATGATGGAACAGGAAGGGGCCATCTCCAAACTGTTCCCACAAAGTTGGGAACATGAAATTGTCCAAAATGTCTTGGTATGCTGACGCTTTAAAAGTTCCCTTCACTGGAACTAAGGGGCCAAGTCCAACCCCTGAAAAATAACTCCACACCATAATCCCCCCTCCAGAAAAATGATTTGGCAATATAGTGTGGATGACCGAGTTTGGGGTGTAGGAACTTGACTGGCCTACACAGAGTCCTGACCTCAAGCCGATAGAACACCTTTGGGATGAATTCGAGAGGAGACTGCGATCCAGGCCTTTCGTCCAACATCAGTGCCTGACCTCACAAAATTTTCGGAGGGGAGGCAGTATTGCAACACATGTAAACAAGCCCTTAGTGTTGAATTATATGTAGTTATACAAAAGTCACTCATGTTTTAATTGGTTGCAAAGCTTTAGCACAAAAGTTATGTGTACTGCATCACAGGTAGCCAGGAACTAGAACGCTAACATTTTTCAACCGGCCTTTATCTAGAATATCCAATCATATGTAGAGTAATTTGAAGAAAAAAAAGGAATCTTCTTTGCTTATGATTGGATGTTTGATATAAGCACGTGTTGAATGCATTAGGTGAATGCATTTAGAGTGTGAGCTCTCATGAGCAGGGCCCTAATAATCTTCTTGTATTGAATTGAATTGTAAATGTACTGTCTTGCTTATTTTGTAAAGCGCTGCACATACTGTAGATATAGTCATTTTTTAAGGCCCATTTGTTATTGGGCAGATTTAAAAACAGAAGACGCAAATTGCGGCAAAATTGCGGTAAAAGCGCACTACGTGCTTTTCTGCAGCTTCTCCATTGAAGTCTAAATGCAAAACAAACACAGTTTTGCGTATAAAAAAAGTCCCTGACCCTTTCCAAAAATGCAGAGACACAAAAATGCATTGATGTGAACGTGTTCCATAGGATCCCATGTTAAAAAATGTCCTGCTTTTCTGCAAAAAGCATGAAAAAATGCATTGGTGTGAATGGCGCCTTATGGCCTATGCTCTGGTACTGGGCAGCAGAGCCACAGCCACAAAAGCAGTTTGGTCAACAGCACACAACAGCCTCCTGATTGGATGATAAAGGAACAGCAGCGGACTGATGAGTCATCACTCTGCTCACTCCTTCCTGCCTGCACACATTCAAGTGCTTACATGAGCTACATTTAGATGTAGAGTTAATTTAGGATTCCAGCAGAGATGTGTTTTACATGAAAAAATACATAACTCTAATAATTTTGTTATTTTTTTAATATTTGTCTGAAATTCACACTTAAGCAATATGGTTATGATGTAGCACATTGGCGACAACACTGTGACTGCATCTGCTTCATGTCTGGGGTGTATATAATTACTGTCAGTGGGGACAGCAAGTTTTATACATGTTCATTCTGCTAGGAATGCTGACCATGCTAAATATAGATCTAGTTATGGTTATATTGCAATCTGCCCTTCTGATCCCATCAAAGTATAATAAACATGTGACCGCCATTAAAACGAATTATATTTAGTTCATAAGCGAAGAAGATTCTGTCAAAGGTGGAGGGCTAAAATCAAGTCGGAGGGATTAACAAAGAGTGGTGCAGGTAATAAAGCCTGCGCTACTCTTCTACGGAGAAAATGGTGCAGGTCATGCAAATAGTGCATGCCCCTTTATTAATAAGATGCGGTCTGCTCCGTTTTCTATGCTGTGTCTGCTGCAGGACACAGCATAGGCCTCACTCATACAGCCATGTTGGACCAACTTCAACAAGAACGAACATAAATCTCCAGTGAGTTCCAGAGGTTTTTACACTCAGCCTGTGCAAGTCAATGACAGGCTGCCAGGCTGTGCCGCTGTTCACATGTAAGCAGACATTCATGGTGTTACATGCAATTAGGCTTGAGTCACACTAGTGCGTTTTTTGATGCAGTTTGCAGAAATGCAGGGAATTTTTTTAACATGGGTTTCTATGGAACAGGTTCACATAAATACTAACCAAAGAAGGAAGGGAACCACTCCAGGTGTATGGATCAAAGCTAATCCCATCTGAGCAGGTGCTGGTCTGGAGTCCGCTGTTGAAGGCAAAGTGTAGAACGAAGAATGGGACCGCACTCAGTCACAATGGGAACGTGAAAAGTTTATTGTGAACCATCCAAAAAAAACTTTAATGTAAATCCATAATCCAGGCAGACCGTGGAAAGGTTGACGCGTTTCACGGAAAAAGAATCCACTTATTCATAACCCCTGTTATGGTTCACATCAATGCTTTTTTTGTGACTCTTTGTGACTTTTTCTCATGCAAAAAGCAGCGTTTTGCTTTTAAATCTGCCTAGCAACAAAATTTTCCCAAAAAATAAAATAAAATATTATAAATTAAAAATAAAAAAACGCAAAATGCGGCAAAAACACGGTAAAAAAACGCTGAAAAGCAAAATGCATTGACGTGAATCGATCCTTAAGGATAGATAAGCGGCCTCGGATGCAGAACATCTGCCTACAGGGCCAATCATTGGCCCCTAATTGCATATAACACCTTGGATGTCAATTTGCATGCCAATAGCGATGGCACCTGTCAGCTGTCATTGACTTGTGCAGTTACATGCAAACAGTCACACAGCCAGCCGGCTTGTCATTGATTTGTATTGTCTATATCAGTGTTTCTCAAACTTTTTTGTCTTGCAGCGCACCAAAAAGATCTAAAAATGTTCATGGCACACCTGAAAAGATTTAACAATTTTTGTGGTGAAGAACTTATTTATTTTTACATATATATTTAATTTTACATTCATTTGCTTCCCTGCTTTTCATTTAACAGTTTCTCTTTCAGAATTTCAGACTTGATTAAGTATTTCTCCATCGCTAAACAATGAACAAACTTTATTTATAAGCATCAAAGTTGGAATGGAACGGTCCAACGGTTATTATAATATAATTCGAGTGATCGAGTTCTCCCGAGATCTCGCACAAGTCTTGCGTTACGAAAGGAACCAATGAATGACAGACTGACAGAGATTGTGGTTTTTTTTTATATACCCCATATTACTTTTTTAACTTTTGCAACATTGATTTACCATTTCATTTTTCAATATGTTCAAGGTTTCAAAACGCTAGCAATTTTAAATATTTTTCAAAACTCCCACGGCACACCTGCAAATCTCACACAGCACACAGTTTGAGAATCACTGGTCTACAGCATCATTTGTTGTTTTCTTTATTCTATGTTCATTCCATGTACGGCTTACTCTAAAGAGCCGGGTCGAACCAATAAAAAAAATTGTTAGTGTGTATCAGGCTTAAGGGCTTGTTTACACTTGCGTTGTCCTCTGAAAATTGATCTTTGGAGGATTGCTTTTCAGAGGGCAGTTGACAAGTGGCTGGGTGGCAGGGTTGCCACTTGTTCGGGATTCACCCGGACAGTCCGGGTTTTGTATCATGTGTCTGGGTTTTAGTCCACCTGAAACCCGGACACTATTATTCAGACAGGAATGTGGCTCGGAACAGTGCTTGACAAGACGGTTAGGGGGCACTATGTGTGACACATTACTATTCTCTTTGGAGTGCCCAAATATGTCCCAGATCTGTTGTAATCCTATAGTGTAGACTAAAAAAAAAATAAACGTTATTGTGCACCTCTAAACAGCGGCGGCTCCTCCATAGAGTGCGCTGCCCTCCCCCCGTCACTGTCTGTCCTCCACACAGTGACTGATTGGTTGGGAGCGGGGGCAAGGGCAGGACCAGACGTGCTAGGACTGCACGCATGCCTGTGATTCCCACAGACCGAGGGAGAGAGAGAGCAGCCCAACGATGAGTCCCCTGAAGTAAGTATTAACTGCTGTGTACTGGCTGGGCTGCAATACCTGTGTTACTGGGCTTAGCAATACCTGTGTTACTGGGCTGTGCAATACCTGTGTTACTGGGCTGTGCAATACCTGTGTTACTGGGCTGTGTAATACCTGTGTTACTGGACTGTGCAATACCTGTGTTACTGGACTGTGCAATACCTGTGTTACTGGGCTGCAATACCTGTGTCACTGGGCTGTGTAATACCTGTGTTACTGGGCTGTGCAATACCTGTTACTGGGCTGTGCAATACCTGTGTTACTGGGCTGTGCAATACCTGTGTTACTGGGCTATGTAATACCTGTGTTACTGGGCTGTGCAATACCTGTGTTACAGGGCTATGTAATACCTGTGTTACTGGGCTGTGTAATACCTGTGTTACTGGGCTGTGCAATACCTGTGTTACTGGGCTGTGCAATACCTGTGTTACTGGGCTATGTAATACCTGTGTTACTGGACTGTGCAATACCTGTGTTACTGGACTGTGCAATACCTGTGTTACTGGACTGTGCAATACCTGTGTTACTGGGCTGTGTAATACCTGTGTTACTGGACTGTGCAATACCTGTGTTACTGGACTGTGCAATACCTGTGTTACTGGGCTGCAATACCTGTGTCACTGGGCTGTGTAATACCTGTGTTACTGGGCTGTGCAATACCTGTTACTGGGCTGTGCAATACCTGTGTTACTGGGCTGTGCAATACCTGTGTTACTGGGCTATGTAATACCTGTGTTACTGGGCTGTGCAATACCTGTGTTACAGGGCTATGTAATACCTGTGTTACTGGGCTGTGTAATACCTGTGTTACTGGGCTGTGCAATACCTGTGTTACTGGGCTGTGCAATACCTGTGTTACTGGGCTATGTAATACCTGTGTTACTGGACTGTGCAATACCTGTGTTACTGGACTGTGCAATACCTGTGTTACTGGACTGTGCAATACCTGTGTTACTGGGCTGTGTAATACCTGTGTTACTGGACTGTGCAATACCTGTGTTACTGGACTGTGCAATACCTGTGTTACTGGGCTGCAATACCTGTGTCACTGGGCTGTGTAATACCTGTGTTACTGGGCTATGTAATACCTGTGTTACTGGGCTGTGCAATACCTGTGTTACTGAGCTATGTATTACCTGTGTTACTTGACTGTGCAATACCTTTGTTACTGGGCTGCAATACCTGTGTTACTGGGCTGTGTAATACCTGTGTTACTGGGCTATGCAATACCTGTGTTACTGGGCTGCAATACCTGTGTTACTGGGCTGTGTAATACCTGTGTTACTGGGCTGTGCAATACCTGTGTTACTGGGCTATGTAATACCTATGTTACTGGGCTGTGCAATACCTGTGTTACTGGGCTTTGCAATACCTGTGTTACTGAGCTATGTAATACCTGTGTTACTGGACTGTGCAATACCTGTGTTACTGGGCTGCAATACCTGTGTTACTGGGCTGTGTAATACCTGTGTTACTGGGCTGTGTAATACCTGTGTACTGGCTGGGCTGTAATACCTGTGTACTGGCTGGGCTGTGATACCAGTGTACTGGCTGGGCTGCAATACCTGTGTACTGGCTGGGCTGTAATACCTGTGTACTGGGCTGCAATGCCTGTGTGCTGGCTGAGCTGTAATACCTGTGTACTGGCTGGGCTGCAATACCTGTGTACTGGCTGAGCTGCAATACCTGTGTACATGCTGGGCTGTAATACCTGTGTACTGGCTGGGCTGTAATTCCTGTGTACTGGCTGGGCTGTAATACCTGTGTACTGGCTGGGGTGTAATACCTGTGTACTGGGCTGTAATACTTGTGTACTGGCTGGGCTGCAATACCTGTGTACTGGCTGGGCTGTAATACCTGTGCACTGGGCTGTAATACCTGTGTACTGGGCTGTGTAATACCCGTGTTACTGGGCTGTGTAATACCTGTGTACTGGCTGTGCAAAACCTGTGTTACTGGGCTGTGTAATACCTGTGTACTGGCTGTGCAATATCTGTGTACTGGCTGGGCTGTAATACCTGTGTATTGGCTGGGCTGCAATACCTGTGTACTGGCTGGGCTGTAATACCTGTGTACTGGGCTGTAATACCTTTGTACTGGCTGGGCTGGAATACCTGTGTACTGGCTGGGCTGTAATACCTGTGTACTGGTTGGGCTGTAATACCTGTGTACTAGCTGGACTGTAATACCCGTGTACTTGGCTGCAATACCTGTGTACTGGCTGGGGTGTAATACCTGTGTACTGACTGGCTGCAATACCTGTGTACTGGCTGGCTGCAATACCTGTGTACTGGGCTGCAATACCTGTGTACTGGCTGGGCTGTAATGCCTGTGTACTGGCTGGGCTCTAATACATGTGTACTGGGCTGTAATACCTGTGTACTGGCTGGGCTGTAATACCTGTGTACGGACTGGGCTGTAATGCCTGTGTACTGGCTGGGCTCCAATACCTGTGTACTGGGCTGTAATACCTGTGTACTGGCTGGGCTGTAATACCTGTGTACTGGGCTGTAATACCTGTGTACGGACTGGGCTGTAATGCCTGTGTACTGGCTGGGCTGTAATACCTGTGTACTGGGCTGTAATACCTGTGTACTGGCTGGGCTGCAATACCTGTGTACTGGCTGGACTATAATACCTGTGTACTGGCTGGGCTGTAATACCTGTGTACAGGTTGGGCTGTAATACCTGTGTACTGGGCTGGCTGCAATACCTGTATACTGGCTGTGGCTGCAATACCTGTGTACTGGCTGTGATACCTGCGTACTGGCTGCAATACCTGTGTACTGGCTGTGGCTGCAATACCTGTGTACTGGCTGCATACTGTGTTACTGACTGATATATACCCCCCCACCTGTGATGCTGAGCTGTATACTCCTGACACAATATGTGGAATACAGGGGACTGAATGGGTGGATTCTATAAGGGGTGGGGCCTGACGCCCCCCCATCCTAAAATTTCACCAGCCGCCACTGCCTCTAAAGTGTTCGGATTTGGCTTGAAGAAAAAGTGACAACCCTACTGGGGGGAGATATGTGGCCTCCTGGATGACTGTTATTACCCTTGAACATCCATGGCACCATGCTGTAGCCTTGTGCATTACACATGGTTTAACTACTTCCTGACCAGAACACTGTTTGCGATTCGGCACTGCGTTGCTTTAACTGACAATTGTGTGGGCGTGCGACGTTGTACCCAAACAAAATTGACGTCCTTTTTTCCCCCCACAAATATAGATTTCTTTTGGTGGTATTTGATCACCTCTGTGGTTTTTATTTTTTGCGCTATAAACAAAAAGAGAGCAACAATTTTTGGAAAAAAAACAATATTTTTTTAATTTTTGCTATACTACATGTCCAAAAAATATAAAAAAAAACAAATGTATTCATCAGTTTAGGCCGATATATATTTTTCTACATATTTGTGGTAAAAAAAAATTGCAATAGGTGTATATTGATTGGTTTGCGCAAAAGTTGCCATGTTTACAAACTATGAGAATTAATTTATGGCGTTTTTACTTTTTTTTTTTTTACTAGTAATGGCGGTGATTTTTATCGGGACTGCTATATTGTGGCGGACAGATCGGACATTTTTCACACTTTTTTTGGGACCATTGACATTTATACAGCGATCAGATCTAAAAATAGCCACTGGTTATTGTATAAATGTCTCTGGCATTGAAGGGGTTAACCTGCAGGGGGCAATCAAGGGGTTAACTGTGTTCCCTCATTGTGTTCTAACTGTGTGGGGGCTGGGCTGGCAGGGGCATGACAAATCGAACTGATCCTGGTGATGATTCACGCTACGCTGCCACTCTGCAGCACTAAATGTACGCGAGCCGGTCGGAAACCGTTTAAGGGTTGGTGCATTTAAAATAAGTCATGTTTGGCAACAGTACTGGGGTAGAATTTTTTGCCACGACCATGATGCTATGTACCACCCTACTCCAAATCCACGTTGGCTTAGGGTGGGTGGTAGGGGGCATGTTTAAAAAACAGCTCAACCACCTCTCTTTACCCCCTCCCCAGCAACAAATCCTAAAACATAGTTATAAATTGGGGCTATTGATGTTTTTATATTTGACAGCCAGGCATGTAGGTAAGGGGAGGAGCCTTCCCTTCCTATATGCAGGCTCAGCCCGTGTAGTGTATTCACTGCTCGGGCAGAGAGAGACATGTGAACTGTCTACCAGGTTACCACCATATCCCATAGGCCAGGTCTAGTCTGGTGGCAATTCCTTTGGTAATTAGGCATAGAACCCAAGTCAGTTTCTTCTTCACTGTGCAACTGGTGGGGCTGGGGGGGCATATAGACATTAAACCGATCTGCCTACTTTGTTAATATGACATGCACCACATGCCTTTATAATGGTGTAAGAAGTTATGTTAATTCCCCCAGTGTGTCTGGGGTAATTTGAAGATGCCAGCAAATCCTATAACAAGCCTAAGAAAAAATTTTATTTAAAGCTAAAAAGCCCCCATAAAGTGGGGCTGCCCATGTACTGCATGGGTTAAATACTCATTTACCTCTAGGGTACTGGAATAAGCTAATTTACTTATCCAATCCTCTGCTCACACAAGCTCCCTCCAGGCTGCTAGGCTGGTCCCCACAGCCTCTTCTCTGCTATAGTACAGTGATTGCAGGTCCTCTGATGTCATCAAGTACAATGCAGAACCCGTAGCCTTGCACTGGGTGTGAGGACGCTGAGGGGCAGTCCAAGGCTGGAGTGTAGGGGAGACAAGGAGAGTGCTGGCTGCCAATGGAATGGAGGATCGGGTAAATAAAACTGCTTTTTCTGGTGCCCTACACCTAAATGAACTTTTACCTCTTGCAGTGCCGCGGCAACCCCATTGCAAAAGAAGGATTTTTCCTTCCCCCAGAGATAAACTTTGAGTCTAATACACCAGCTGTATTTAGCACAGACGATTTAGGACAGTGCTTCTGAAGCCAATTTCCTGGCAAATTTTATATTGGCACCAACATTTTTGTTGCTGACGTCTTCCTAACAGTTGACAAATTATGGTTTGTTTTGTCGCAAGACATTTTCCAAATAAAAGTGATATTTCTTTTGGCTTCACAAATTGTGGATGCTTAAAACTGGAGAGCAGACAGCTAAATATCCAGTTGAAATTCATACATGGGAGTAGAGATGGGAAGGCCCAGAACAAACACTGAAAAATTGGGAAAAAACAGGGTTTTTTCATGTTTTTTTCAAAGCTTTTCTTTGTTTTTTCTTTTCTGGAAACATTTGAAAAAAATGATGTGCAGAATAGGTTCTTTTACAATGTTAATAATATATCTATGACATGATATTCAAACATGAAGACCTAATGAAAGATTTCTGAGACTTTATGTAAAGCAAATCCTGGAATACAGTTCAAGTAATACTGTGCGTCTCAATGCAATTTAAAGAAGGAAAATATGCATTTCTGCCACTAGGGGCACTGCAGGGAAAAGGCTCTAGTTTAGTTTGCTCGTGGGCTCCATCTTGTACCTTTTTACAGTTGGTTCATTGTTGAGATACAGTAGATGATAGTTTCTGTCCTCCCAGGCCTTAACTAGCAAGAGGGTACATTTCTCTGGCAAATTAGTTCATCTTTATAACCTTAACGTTTCCTATTAATATTCTCCAACATCCCAGCATAATGTTTTCCTATAATCTGGTCAGTAAATTGATTTTTGTTTTCCTCCTCTCAGTAAAATGGTGAGACCAACATCTAGAGTTTGGAAACATTTCCACATTGCAATTACTACTGAGAGCAAAGCTGAAATTTGCAAATATTGTGAAAAGAAATAATCTTTTCCAAATGCTACAAGGGTGACAAAACACATCCTGGCATGCCAGAGGTGCCCTAAAGACATTAAAAATACTTTATGGAGTGAAATGATGAGGACCAGAATGAAATTTCAAGTAACTTTCCCTCCATGGTTCTCATTCCAGAAACACTTTTTCTGCTGCTTCTGGATCATCACAAAGTGTTTCTTCACCAGCAGCATCTTCAAGTAAAAATTATTATTATTTATTATTATTATACAGGATTTATATAGCGCCAACAATTTACGCAACGCTTTACAACTTGAGGGTAGACAGTACAAATACAATACACTTAAATACAGTAGGAATCAGAGGGCCCTGCTCGTTAGAGCTTACAATCTAAAAGGGAAGGTCAAGAGATACAAGAGGTAATAACTGTGGGGGATGTGCTGATGGAGAAGATAAATGTACAGTTGTTAGGTGGGAGCCAGATAGGCTTCTCTGAAGAGATGAGTTTTCAGGGATCGTCTGAAGGTGGACAAACTAGGAGAAAGTCGGACAGATTGGGGTAGAGCATTCCAGAGGATGGGAGAGGCTCTGCAGAAGTCCTGGAGGTGAGCATGGGATGAGGTGACAAGGGAGCTGGAGAGCAGGAGGTCTTGGGAGGAACTAAGAGATCGATTTGGTTGGTATTTTGAGACCAGGTTAGTGATGTAGCTGGGGGCCAGGTTGTGAATTGATTTATAAGTTATTGTTAGGATCTTGAATTGAATACGTTGGTTGAGTGGCAGCCAATGTAGAGATTGACATAGGGGTGTAGCAGATGCTGAGCGGTTTTTAAGGTGGATGAGCCTGGCGGCAGCGTTCATAATGGACTGAAGTGGGGAGAGACTATTTATAGGTAAGCCAGTGAGGAGGGAGTTGCAGTAGTCGAGGCGAGAAATGACCAGGGAGTGGATTAGTAGCTTTGTGGCATCATCGGTTAGGAAGGGGCGTATCTTGGAGATGTTGCGGAGGTTGAGGCGGCAAATTTTGGATAGCGATTGGATGTGTACACAATACCTTCATTTATAGAGAAAATGATACCTGAAAAACCGGAGAAAATTTATCAAGCTCTTGCAAGAGCAATGTACGCTTCTGGAGCAGCATTGTCAATAACGGAAAATGCATATTGGCAGAAAGTTATTAAATTATTATGAGGAAAAAGGGGAGGGTGGTCATCTGTTTTCATGAATAGGCAAGGCCGAGACAAGGGGTGGGCAGAAGGTGAGGCTGCCCTGGGCGCAGCATGTATTGCAGGGATGGGGGTATTGCAAGTTCCTTCTACTATAAGTCTGAGGCATATAAGACAAGGAGAGGAGGAGAGAGATGGGAGGGGGTGCGGATTGTGCTTTCTCTCCCCTCCTCCTCATAAGCCTGCACGTTACAAAGGGGGGTGGGGGGTGCAATTTGGCATCTTTGCCCTGGGCAATGGATGAACTTTTCCCAGCACTGTGTATAGGTGAAATGTTCTTATCATATGCAGTCCATGTTATTCCATTTGTAATAAAAAAATAACATTTTAAAAAGCAAATTAGTTTATTTATTGAATAAGCTGTACTTTTATTTCAAGCATAATACATTTATATAGAGTATCTCACAAAAGTGAGTACAACCCTCACATTTTTGTAAATATTTTATTATATCTTTTCATGTGACAACACTGAAGAAATGACACTTTGCTACAATGTAAAGTAGTGAGTGTACAGCTTGTATAACAGTGTAAATTTGCTGTCCCCTCAAAATAACCCAACACACAGCCATTAATGTCTAAACCGCTGGCAACAAAAGTGAGTACACCCCTAAGTGAAAATGTCCAAATTGGGCCCAAAGAGTCAATATTTTGTGTGGCCACCATTATTTTACACATTTTACACTGTTCTACATGCTGTACACTGACTACTATACATTTTTTTTTTAAGCCAGAAGGGGAGCCCCCATCCCCACCCTGACCTAAGCTACCTGATCCCTTTTACTGCTGCTGGCCCGAATTCCTAGATCAAGTGGCATCCATTACTGCATTTGCCTGTCCGTTGAATAGGATGCCTCATGCTCCATCCCACTCATCCTCCTATCTAGGAGGTCCGTGTCATCCGAGGGAAGCCTTTTCCCTCATCCAAAATGGCCGCCACTGCTTCGTGGCTCATCGTGCATGCACCGGCGTCTTCAGGCCCCAAAAACATGGCCGACGGAGACCACCACACATGCGCAGAACAGCGGGATCATTTGAGGTAGCCACAGCCAGCTGCAAAGGCAAGGAGCGCCGCGCGGAACCCACGAGGGGAGAAAAAGCAAATGAGGGTCCCTGCATGAACGCAAACCTCCCCCCCTAAAGCCCTAAAGCACTGGAGGCATGACGCTCTTTAAAGATGAAAAGGAAAAGTCAGACCTGAAAGGGATTTCCATAGAAGGGATACAGACACCATGCAGTCCCAGCCGCTTGATCCGGACCCCATAGCAGGTATGCCACAAGAGGTTTGCCGCCTCTGATTAGAGAACACCTCGGCCCCAAAAGACCACCAGAAGGGGCTCCCCACCTTGTTGGTGCATTTAGCAGCCTAAGATGTGGGACTGCGTATTGGGAGAGGCTGAACCCAGATGGACTCTGACACAGTTGGCAGGTAAGAGCTTATCCTATCCTAACGGTTTACAGGTGTTTGATCTTTGAGGACAAAAAGGAGAATGGGGAAGGTATCTCTCAGTGAGACTTTTATAGAGCTAAACAGGTCCTGTGGGTGGATATAGGGGCGGAGCTATATCATATGTATGCTGCCATGTTGGCGTCAGCAAAAGCAATTTTCCCATCACTTCCTGTCCTGCAGACAATGTTTTTACTAGACAGGAAGTGAGGGAAAATCTGAAACTTGGATACAAACAGAAATAAATGTATGGTTTCTAGCCGTCTCCTTACAGGAAATAACAAAAAATAAGTGTTTTTATTCCTGTCTATGCTTCTGTTGATTTCCCCACACTTTCTGTCTGGTAAAAAAAAAAGAGGACAGGAAATTTCCCTAATAGAACCTCTGATAGTAAAAACCCAGCAGGGGTCCTAACCCTTTACCACTCTATCAAAGGAAGAAACATGTCTCAGCTTAAATCAGCTAATCAGCATCAAAATAAAAAGTGGACAAAGAAAGCAGCCACAGCTGCCTATCCCTTGCCAGCATACTGCAGAGGACCTTTGCTCCCTGTGTGGAAACAGTGGTCTCTCAACAGAGATCCAACACACCACCCACTGAGGTAGAACTATAGCTATCTGATCAGTAGGAAGCATTAGCTTTGTTTAATTTAGTGCATTAAAGCGGTAGCAAGGTCAATTCTTGAATAAAAAATCTGGTCCTCTGCAGGTCTAAGTCATAATGTACTAATGTGCACAGCATGCCAGAACAATACGACAGATTTACCTGCAAATGGAGCCCAGTGCGGTCACGGATCATCCGGTGTTCCTTCCAGGTTTTGTATCTTTGACTGCGTGAATGGGTGGGCTTAGGTGGCGTCACCCCCGCGTATTTGCACGGGAACCACATAGCCGTGGCACAGAGAGCGGGCTGTAAATGTGATCTGATCTGTGCACGTCCGGCTCTGATCACGTTACCCACTGAATGGCAGGGGGAACATTTTTAACAGAAGAGACTGCTAAGGATCTTTCCTGTTATAAAAACCCTACCTGTCATCGGATTGTAAGTATAAAGACTTTACTAACACTTTAAGTCTAAATCAGCAGGGGGCAGGTCAGACCTTTGCAGAGAGACCACTGCTTCCACACAGAGAAAAGGAGTCCTCCTCTGCATCATGCTTGCTTGTGACAGGCTTTACTACACAAGTTGTGGCTATTTAAAAAAAGGAACTGTAATACTCTCAAAACCATTTGTTTTAATGCGTCTGGAATGTTTTTGAGCTGATTTAACCACTTTCCTACTGCCCCACATATATGTACTGCGGGGCAGCGGCTCTTCTGCGCAATATCTCGTACAGGTATGTGATTTCGCTCTTCTGGGTCTGCAAGCATGCCGCTGACAACCAGCTCCCACTGTGATTTGATACAGCAGGAGCCAATCAGCGGGTCCAGCTGATCCAATGTCCACCGGGACCCTCCGATCGTTCTTGAGAGGTCTGTCTATGTAAACAAGGCAGATCGCAGTTTTGCTAGTAGGGAAGACAAAGATCCTGTGTTTCTGCTAAGCAGGATCATGGATCTCTGTCTTCCTCCATTTAAAGCATCCACCACAAAGTTAGAAAGCACTCCCAGGGAACACACTTAACCCTTTGATCGCCCCTGATGTAAACCCCTTCCCTGCCAGTGTCATTAGTATAGCGACAGTGCATTTTCTTAGCACTATTCACTGTATTGGAGTCACTGGTCCCCAAAAATTGTCACTTTCACACCAGTGCCGTCCGAACGTTAGTGGTAAAGCACCGATAATTTGCGGCACATTGGTGTCGCTATTTGGGCGGCAGCGGTGCGCTTTTAACCCCCCCCCACAAGGGGTTAAAATTGCCGGCTAGTGGTGCTTCCGAATCTGTGTTCAGGTGCTGCGGAAGCACTGGTTATTCATTTCAATGGGCAGGGGCGGTGGAGGAGCGGTGTATTTTCTGTCCTGCACACTCACTGCCCCAGTGTGAAAGCACTCGGGATGGGGGAGTTTTTCAGGCGCTATTTTTAGCTTTAAAGCGCCTGAAAAACGTTCTGGTGTGAAAGGGGTCTTAAATGTCAGATTTGTCTGCCGCAATGTCGCAGTCCCACTAAAAGTTGCTGATTGCTGCCATTACTAACAAAAAAATAAAAGTTCCATAAAGATATCCCATAGTTTGTAGACGCTATAACTTTTGTGCAAACCATTTAATATACGCTTATTGGGATTTTTTTTTACCAAAAATATGTAGCAGAAAACATATTGGCCTAAATCGCTGAAGAAATTAGATTTTTATTGGATATGTTTTATAGCAGAAAGTAAAAAATATTTCAAAATTGTCAGCCTTTTTTGTTTATAGCGCAAAAAATAAAAACCACAGAGGGGATCAAATACCACCAAAAGAAAGCTATATTTCTGGGAAAAAAGGGACATCAATTTTATTTGGGTACAGCGTCGCAATTAAAGTAAGGCAGTGCCATATCGCAAAAAATGGCCTGGCCATGAAGGGGGGTAAATCTTCCAGGGCTGAAGTGGTTAATTTCAAAGTTCACTTGTACATCTGAATTTGCTTTTAAGCCAGCTGAAATAAAAACTTCCCAGAATATCATTGTTAAACAATTTCTGTTCATATCACTTTTATCTATTACTCAGCTTCTAAGGGCCTCTTCTAGTAAGTGATGATACAAGAGCAGCATCCATTATTAATCTGCAATGTAAATGATGTACATTCCCAAGAAGAGGATGCCCATGTTGAATGATTTCCCCTGTAGTTAACTAAAAACCAAGTCACAGGTCGATCTAAACAGGAAATACATTAAAGATCAGCAATGAGAGCTGTGCAGAGGAGCAGCCATCTAGTGTCAGCATTGAACGCACCGCCCTTCATCAATAATCACAGCAATAAATATTGCCAATATACAGTATTACAGCCAGGGGCGTTGCTAGGTCTACAAAAGATCTGGGGCTAGAGCCCATAGCAGCGAAGTAAAGAAAGACCTACGCTTGAGCAGGCATACATGTAATGAAATAAATAATAATAGTGATAAATATACATGTCTATGTATGTATGTGTGTGTGTATATACAGTATATATACACAGTCTGCATTCCAGACCGGGACATACCTGCTAATTGCAGAACTGCACCCACCCTGTAAGAGACCCGGGGCTATGGACCCCAGATTCGGGGCTATAGCCCCAATAGCCACCCCCTAGCAACGCCTCTGATTACAGCAATGTGGATTTTTCTGTGCTTATATATTTGTGGCACATAAAGCTGCAACTAATAAACACTAATGAAGGTTAATCAGCAGGGTCCAATTTATTCTGTATATGCATTTTTGCCCATATTCTGCCCCTCCCCCATGCCCCCCTTCCTGGTCTTTTCCATTAGCATTAACCACTTCAGCTCCGGAAGATTTACCTTCCACCCTCCTTCATGACCAGGCCATTTTTTGCGATACGGCATTAACTGACAATTGCGCAGTCGTGCGGCGCTGTACCCAAATAAAATTGTTATTTTTTTCCCCCCACAAACAGAGCTTTCTTTTGGTGGTATTTGATCACCTCCGCTGTGTTTTTGTTTTTTGTGCTATAAACAAAAAAACTGACAATTTTGAAAACAATATTTTTTACGTTCTGCTATAAAACATATCCAATAAAAAATGTAAAAAAATCTAATTTCTTCATAAATTTAAGCCAATATATTGTTACCTATTTTTGGTAAAAAAAAATCACAATAAGCGGATATTGATTAGTTTGCGCAAACGTTACAGCGTCTAAAACTATGGGATATTTTTATTTATTTATTTTTACTAGTAATGGCAGCGATCATCGACTTATAGCGGGACTGCGATATTGTGGTGGACAAATGGGACACCAAACTGACACTTTTGACACTTTTTGAGGACCAGGGACACTAATACAGTGATCAGTGCTAAAGAATGCACTGTCACTGTACTAATGACACTGGCAGGGAAGGGGTTAACATTAGGGGCGATAAAAGAGTTAAATGTGTGCCTAGTTTGTGCTTACTCACTGTGGGGGGAGGTGCTTTGACTGGGGGAAGGCAAAGATCAGTGTTCCTGCTTTCGCAGGAACACAGGATAATTCCCCTCTGACAGAATGGGGGCCTGCCTTGTTTACATAGGCAGATCGCCGTTCTGCCTGTGTCCTGTGTAATTGGCACCGGAGGGATATCGAGTCCACGGTACTCGCCGCTGAGCTCCCGCTGTGTATAATCAGACCCAGACCTAGAAGTGTCACTTCACATACTGGGTAGAGCGTCACGATTAATCGTTAAGATTGCGATCTTGATTCAACCCCCTCAAAATCTCAACCCAACATTTCCTCGATTCTAAGTAAACAGTGAAGAGCTGTCAAAAAAAAAAAAAAAAGCCGGAGAATGTTTATCAACATTCCTCAGCGCTGGGAGATGGAGAAGAGAAGAGATACAAAACGTGTCATATAGTTCTTTTAGAATAGATCAAAGGGAAGAACTTCTGTCTGTAAATGAGGTCAGTTTAACCACTTAACCACTTGCCGACCGTCAACCGCAGGTTGACGGTGACAAGGTGGCTCTCCTGGGCAAACCGCCGTCATCTGACGGCGGCTGCCAGATCACGCACTGTGAGCGCACGTGTGCCGCCAGAGGCGCGCTCACGCGCTCACTGTGTTCGGGGAGGGCTAGGGGACTCGATCTCCGCTGGCTACCCGCGATGCCCCCCCCCCCGGAGTGAAAGAATGGAGGTCCGTGTAAGTAAACACGGACCTCCGTTCTGTTAGAGGGGGA
>BLSH010376701.1:565244-586309 GCA_018402905.1 Glandirana rugosa
CAAATAAAAAAAAATTTAAGTGACTTCACATAAAAAAGGGTTTTTTTACGTAAACTTTCTGATGACGCGTTTATGCCACACTGTACTTTATAACGTTGTTGGCGGTAAAATAAGAGATCCCAGAGACGATTTTTACCTATATATTACAAACCCACAAGATTCATTAAGATCGTTATTTATGATTAAAATTGAACATTCTTTGTTTCACTGTCTTTTTCCGACCCAGAAATTGGTGAAGTCGGGGCCTTCCTAAACGGGGGAAGGACTGGTCTCGGGAAAAACGTTAAGCCGTGACGCAGCGAAATTGGGTACAACGTCGCACGACCGCGCAATTGTCAGTTAAAGCGACGCAGTGCCGAATTGCAAAAAGGGCTCTGGTCAGGAAGGGGGCAAATCCTTCCGGGGCTGAAGTGGTTAAAGACCCAGCCTTTTTCTGTCACTTTGTTTCTTACAAGTTAAAATTAGTATTTATTGCTAGAATTACTTAGAACACCCAAACATTATATATCCATTTTTAGCAGAGACCCTAGAGAATAAAATGGCGGTTGTTGCAATATTTCATGTCACACCGTATTTGCGCAGTAGTCTTTCAAATGCATTTTTTTGGGAAAAAATACACTTCAGTGAATTTAAAAAAAAATAAACCGTAAACTTAGCTCAATTTATTTGTAGAATGAGAAAGATGATGTTATGCCAAGAGAATCATGATCTTTATTCTAAGCAAAAAAAATGTGATTCTCATATTAGCCAGAATCGTGCAGCTCTAGTACTAGGTACGTGGTCTGGCACACAGTGGCCACCCTGCCACAGTAAATGTATGGTGGGCGGTCCGCAAGTGGTTAAAAATCCAGCTATCAGTCCATCCCCTCATGCCAGTGTGCTTGGTGTGATCTTAGACTTTGACCTGTGCTTTCAGTCCAATCACTGTCCAAATTATACCGCATTCACTTCCTTAATATTTCCGAAATTCGCCCCTTCTTACCAATAAAACCACAAAGCTACTCCTTCATTCCCTTGTAATTTCCCCTATCCCCCCTTCAGTCTATCATGAATTCTTCTGCCAGAGTGCTGCGGAGTGATACCAACGGCACTCCACCTCTTATCCCGGCTAGCGGTCTCCAGAGTGGTGCCAGCAGCAGGAAAGAAGAGATCTTCAAGTCAGTGTGAAGCAATACATTGGGCATAATAGCAATGTTGTGTTGCTTTCTCACCACCTGCCTTAACCCCTTGGACCCCGCAGAAGCATGCAGTTGCGGGGCGCATGCAGAGTGGCCCCATTTACTTGAATGGGTCGCAGTTGACAGGAGGTAGCACCCATCAAAAGTAACAGGGGGCTTAATTCCTGCTGTGGCATTCGTACACCTTTTGGCGATACCCCCCCAACTTTACATGTGAATGAGCCCTAAAGCCCCATACACACAGTACAACGGTCGTACAGCATCGGTCATACAACCAGCTTGTTGTGCGATCATCCGACCGCTAGTACGCGCGATTACAACAGCCGTCGTACCGGTTGTACAACTGAAGTTGGATGAGCAGACTAGAAAACTTTGGTTGTACAGCAAGCAGTCGTACGACCGTTGTATCGTGTGTACAGAGAAGTTGGTCCAACAAAGTTGTACGTGCAAAACAGGCATGCCCAGAAGTCAGGAATGCCCGGAAGTGTCCGTTCTGGGAAACCTACATTCCTAATTCACAAATCTCATTTACCTGAACTTCCTCGTTATACGCTCGTAACACGTCACCACACGGATTGGTCGTACGATCGCTTAGTGCATGTCAGTACACGAGACACAACAGCCAACATACGATTTTGGACGTCCAGTCGTACGACCGCCGCACCGTGTGTACGAGGCTTAAGAGTGCTGCTGCCGAATGCAACTAAGAGAGCTCATTCACAAATGCAACAGGCACTGCTGCTCCTCCGAAAAGTGATCTCATTGTGTTTTGACAGGTGGTGAGGAGGTGATATGTTGCCTCCTCACCACCTGATTTTAACCCATAATTATCCATGCTTATAATACATTCATTGTTCTAGTATGAGTAAGATAAATAACTATTTTACTTGTTTGAGTTCTTCTGAAGTTGATATAATCAGGTGCAATGGTGGCCTCTATTATGTGGGAGGGTCTACCCAGGAAGTTAAGAAGAGAATTGCATGGCACAGATATGCTATTAGAGTTGGATGCGTCCAGCAACCATTAGTGAGACATTTTGTTGAGTGGGGGGGTCACACGATGTCTCAATACACTGTTATAGATTCCATTCCTATAATAAAAAGCGGTGAGTTGTTACTTACAGAGGAAGTAAACCCAGATGGGGTTTACCTCCTCTACATACCCCCATATCGCATAGTAGCCCATTATGTACCACTTACCTGCAAACGAAGCCTGCGATGTCATACGCTGTCCCCTGTGCTGGCAGCATCCATCTTCTGCCCCTCTTCCTTCTGGGGCAGCGACATCCGGCTTTGTGACTGGCCGGAGTCGTGTGATGTCACTCCCGCGCACAGTCTCAGTGGAGAAACGGCACGGAGGCCGTTTCTTCACTGCGAATGTGCCGAAATGACGTCGGCACATGCACAACACTGCATATCTCCTGAACCGTGCAGTAGGTTAAAGTGGTTGTCACAGGTTGACAACCACTTTAAGAAGCAAGATGTTTTCTGGATTCATAAGCTTGACACTTTGGGGTTCATTTACTAAAACTGAAGGGAAAAATCTGGTGCAGCTCCGCATAGGAACCAGTGTAGCTAGCAACTAAACGGAAGTACAGCTGATGCACCGCCCAGCCCTGTCCAGCCGCAACACTTTTCAGTCGCTTTTAGAGTTTGGCAGACCACAAGCAGTGGGGCTGGATGGCACACTGGTGGGTAAATGCTGGAGCACCCATGCACTGGGGGTAAATACACAATGTGCACAGGGCCTTATGAGCGTCAACAAAAACAGCATTTATACGTACAAGGGTAGCACCGGCACACTAAGCTACCACCTCGGAAAAGCAGATGTTATTGTCCAAAATCAGAACTCAAGATGTTAAAATTGTGAAACCACCCTGTTCTCGTTATATAATCCTATCCTTGGGTTCTAGAAAGCTTCATAGGTGTTAATTCTTAGATTTTCATGGCTGAAAGTGTGAATTGTTAAAATGTCAGAGTAGAGGTGTTAAAATGGCATTATATGTGGAGGACAGATGGTATTGAAGGCCACCACCCATGTTGAATGAGGGTTGTCCCAGTTTGACATAGATGGCCTCTTTCATGCCTCTCTCTTGTGAACCAGTTGTCTTCTCTGTCCAAAATCTGCACCTCACTGCCCTTAAAAGAATGACCCTTCTCCTAAATCTGGTATACGTTTTGGGTTTTGGTCAGCATGAATCACTGACTTTTGACCACATCATGACCACTGGAGTGTCCATTTATATTGTTTTTAATGGTAAATGCAACAAGAGGAGTGTGAGTTTGTGCTGTGCGTTCCGATGGCTGTTATGGGAGCCAGGATATCTGGTATGTAGCTGCTGAAGTGACTGAGGCATTGAAAGTGACAATAGTTGATGCAGTCTACCAGCATGCAACACAAGCAGAAACATCAGGTTTGAACCACAAGCATACTTTTTTGGTGGTGCTTCAAGTGTTGATGGTGGGGAGACTGTCTGCCAATTTTTCCTTTTTCGTTGTAATAAAAGTGGGCCACCAAGTCTTTAAAACAGCGGTATCAAATCTGTGACCCTGGGGCCAAATGTGGCCCTTTGCTTGTCTTTAGGCCCTTGAAGTATAATTTATGCCAGTGACACCAACGATGGGGCATAATTCCTGCCACTGACAACAAAAATGGGGTACTATTCCTTCCAACGTCTGAGGGACAGTAAACTGGCCCTCCTATAGAAAGTTTGGAGATCCCTGCTTTAAAGAGGAAATAAACCCTAATGGGGTTTACTTCCTCTACATTCCCCTGCAAAGTAGATGCATAATGGGCTACTATGCATCACATAGTTACCCATTATGTGCCACTTACCTGCAAACGAAGCCTGCGACGTCCAGCGCTGCCCCCTGTTCTGGCAGCATCCATCTTCTGCCCCTCTTCCTTCTGGGGCCGCGATCTCTGGCTCTGTGACTGGCTGGAGTCACGTGACGTCACTCCCGCGCATGTGCGCAGGAGCCGCCAGTCACAGCACAATCTCAGTGAAGAAATGGTGTGGAGGCCGTTTGATCACTGCGCATGTGCCGAAATGATGTCTGCACAGCTAATACACTGCATATCTCCTGAACCGTGCAGGTTTGGGAGATATGCAGGGCACCTACAGGTAAGCCTTATCATAGGCTTACCTGTAGGTTAAAGTGGTTGTCACGAGTTGACAACCACTTTAAAACACAGTAAGATTGGCATGGACTTCACTAAAATCTACCACATTGAGCCCCCAAGTATAGCACCCTCTAGTGTGCTAGAATAGGTTTTTGTTAATGTAGGGAAATTGTCTAGGCTTGGCTGGCAGCCAAGCCTGTGTTTTTTTACTGGATCATATTAACCTTCTCCCTATCCAAACTTAACCCCCCCTAATAAAAATACAAAACAAAGCACTGGACTGTTCCTTGCTATAAGTGTGCTGTGAAAATGCGGCGTGCCTGGCTGTGCAGGGTGGGGGATCCATTTCTACTTGCGGCTCCTTAGGGGGTCGCTACACCAATATCACTGTAGCAATTATTTATAAGGGGCTCCTATTTTGAGTAAGAAGCATAAACCAAAAAAACAAAACAGGAATAGCCACCTTTTAAGACTGTGCACATATATAGGCCACAAAAATCAGATGCATCAAGCTGAATGGAATATTACAAAATATACCTAATAGACTGGTCACAGCAAACCTGAAACCCTTTCATCATTATTGAATTCAGAACACATAGATAATAATAAACACTAACCACCAATTATAAATCAAAAGAGAACAGCTGAATGATCACTACTATTTCCCATCCCCACCAACAGGACGTGATTTTATCAAAGACTATTGGGGAAAAAAATGTAGGGAAAATAATTATTTGATCCCCTGCTGATTTTGTACGTTTACAAAGAAATGAAGGGTCTATAATATTTATCATAGGTGCATTTTAAATAATAGAGATATTATATCAGCCAAATATCCAGAAAAAACATGTGATACAAATGTTAAAAATTGAGTTGCCATTCAGTGAATAAAATAAGTATTTGATCCCCAAGCAAAACATGACTTAGTACTTGGTGGAGAAACCATTGTTGGCAAGCACAGAGGTAAGACATCTCTTGTAGTTGGTTACCAGGTTTGCACACATCTCAGGAGAGATTTTGGTCCACTCTTATTTACAGATCTTCTCTAAATCCTTAAGGTTTCTTGGCTGTCACTTGGCAACTCGAACTTTCCGCACCCTCCATAAATTTTCTGTAGGACTTAGGTCTGGAGACTGGCTAGGTCCATGGGCGTCCGCAGAACTTTTTCCAAGGGGGGGGGCATAATTTTAAGGTCATCCATGCTCTGCCCCTTTTTGACAATGGCATAATTACATTATCACGGTCAGAGACTGCAGACGTAGTACAGGAGATGGTCAGAGACTGCAGACATGATCCAGGAGATGGTCAGAGACTGCGGACATGATACAGGAGACGGTGAGAGACTGCGGACATGATATAGGAGACAGTCAGAGACTGCAGACATGGTACAGGAGACGGTCAGAGACTGCGGACATAGTACAGGAGATGGTCAGAGAATGCAGACATAGTACAGGAGATGGTCAGAGACTGCAGACATAGTACAGGATACGGTCAGAGACTGCGGACATGGAACAGGAGACAGTCAGAGACTGCAAACATAGCACAGGAGACAGTCAGAGACTGCATACATGGCCTAAGAGACTGTCAGAAACTGCATACATGGCTCAAGAGGATAAGGACCTAGTGGGGAACCCCTATTCTGATTCCAGGGGGGGCAATTGCCCCCCCTTGCCCCTAGCTGCGGACGCCCATGGCTAGGCCACTCCATGACCTTAATGTGCTTATTCTTGAGCCACTCCTTTGTTGCCTTGGTGGTATGTTTTGGGTCATTGTCATGCTGGGATACCCATCCACGACCCATTTTCAATGCCCTGGCTGAGAGAAGGAGCTTCTCACCCAAGATTTGGACATGGCCCCGTCCATCGTCCCTTTTGATGCAGTGAAGTTTTCCTTTCCCCTTAGCAGAAAAACACCCCCAAAGCATAATGTTTCCACCTCCATGTTTGATGGTGGGGATGGTGTTCTTGGAGTCATAGGCAGCATTCCTCCTCCTCCAAACACGGCGAGTTGAGTTGATGCCAAAGAGCTTAATTTTGGTCTCATCTGACCACAACACTTTCACCCAGTTCTCCTCTGAATCATTCAGCTGTTCATTAGCAAACTTCAGACAGGCCTGTACATGTGCTTTCTTGAGCAGGTGGGACCTTGCGGGAGCTGCAGGATTCCTTCACGGTGTAGTGTGTTACCAATTGTTTTCTTTGTGACTATGGCCAAAGCTGCCTTGAGATCATTGACAAGAATCTCCTGTGTAGTTCTGTGCTGATTCCTCACCATTCTCATGATCATCGAAACTCCACAAGATGAGATCTTGCATGGAGCCCCAGACCGAGGGAGATTGGCAGTTATTTTGTGTTTCTTCCATTTGTGAATAATCGCACCAACTGTTGTCACCCTCTCACCAAGCTGCTTGGCGATGGTCTTGTAGCCCATTCCAGCCTTGTGTAGGTCTACAGTCTTGTCCCTGACATCCTTAGACAGCTCTTTGATCTTGGACATGGTGTAGAGATTGGAATCTGATTGACCGATTGCTTCTGTGGACAGGTGTCTTTTATACAAATAACAAGCTGATATTAGGAGCACTCCCTTTAAGAGAGTGCTCCTAATCTCAGCTCATTACCTGTATAGAAGACACCTGGGCGCCAGAAATCTTGCTGATTGATAGGGGATCAAATACTTATTTCACTCATTAAAATGCAAATCAGTTTATAACTTTTTTCAAATGCTCTTCTCTGGATATTTTTGTTGTTATTCTGTCTCTCACTGTTAAAATAGACCTACCATTAAAATTATAGACTGATCATTTCTTTGTCAGTGGGCAAACATACAAAATCAGCAGGGGATTAAATGCTTTTTTTCCTAACTGTACTTACCAATCCATGACCCATCTTCAGTGTTCTGGCTGAGGGTAGGAGGTTCTCATCCAAAATTTTACAACACATGGCCCAGTCTATTGGCCCCTCAATGTGGCAAAGTCATTCTGCACCTTTAGCAGAAAAACATCCCCAAAGCATAATAATTCCACCTCCGTGCTTGACTGTAGGGATGGTGTTCTTAGGGTCATAGTCAGCATTTTTCTGCCCCCAAACACGGTGAGTCCCCCTTCTCAAGAAGGCACTTGTACAGCTATGCCAACAATCATCTAAATCAGGCATCCTCAAACTATGGCCCTCCAGCTGTTGCGGAACTACACATCCCATGAGGCATTGTAAAACTCTGACATTCACAGACATGACTAGGCATAATGGGAATTGTAGTTCCTGAACAACTGGAGGGCCATAGTTTGAGGACCCCTTATCTAAATGATTCAGAGAAGGATTGGGAGAAAGTGCTGTGGTCAGATGAGACCAAAATTGAGCTCTTTATTAACTTGGCTTCCCGTGTTTGGAGGAAGAAAAATGCTGACTATGACCCTAAGAACACCATCCTTACAGTCAAGTACAGAACTGGAAACATGATGCTTTGGGCTGCTTCTCTAAAAGTACAGACCGACTTTGCTGCATTGAGGAGCCAATGGACGGGGTCATGTATTGAAAAATCTTGGATGAGAACCTTCTTCCCTCAGCCAGAACACTGAAGATGGGTCGTGGATTGGTATTCCAGCATGACAATGACCCAAAACATACCACCAAGGCAACAAAGGAGTGGCTCAAGAAGAAGCACATTGATGTCATGGAGTGGCCTAGCCAGTCTCCAGACATTAATCCTATAGAAAATGTATGGAGGGAGCTGAAACTCTAAGTTGCCAAGAGACAGCCAAGAAACCTTAAGGATTTAGAGAAAATCTGTAAAGGAGAGTGAACCAAAATCCCTCCTGAGATGAGTGCAAACCTGGTCACCAACTACAAGAAATGTCTGACCTCTGTGCTTTCCAACAAGGGTTTCTCCACCAACTACTAAGTCATGTTTTGCTTGGAGATCAAATGCTTATTTTACTCACTGAACTGCAATTTAATTTATAACATTTGTTTTATGTGTTTTTTCTGGGGTTTTGGTTGATATTCTGTCTCTATCATTTAAAATACACCTAGGATAAAAAAAAAATATCGACCCATCATTTCATTGCAAGTGGGCAAACTTACAAAATCTTCAGAGGATTAAATAATCATTTTCCCCACTATAATATATATTTTTATATTTCATTTTTTTGAGGTCACATTATATGACATTTCAAGCAGTGTGATTTTTTTTTTTTTTTTTTTAAGTAACATTGTAATATGGATTATAAAATAGTGGATTACAACTACACTTCTAGAAGTACACAAGAAAAACTTTTTTAAATTCAAATTTTCATTCCACTTTCTAATTTTAAAATTATTTTTGAAATCATTGTTTAAAACGATTCACTCATATATTCACAGACATATTTTTTTGTACTGATTTTTATTGGGGTAGGGGGAATAGTGCAATGTTTTATAACATTCAATCATGAACGGGGTAATATTTTTTACTATCATTTAATAAAATACATCCTGATCTTTGACAATATTCTTTCTATTATTATTATATAATTGTTTATGAAAATGGCCACTGTGTAAACTGAAATGGGTTGCATCTCAATTTTTTTATAGGAATTTTATATTTATTTTAATTACACTGCAGTTGATGGTATGACCCAGAGAGAAGACTGTTCAGCTGAATACATTTCTCTCTTTTTTTCTGGTCTGTAAGCAGTTACTGATTATGGAGTTATTGCAACTTAGATGCAATGCTGCCCCCTGTGGAAGAGAAGGGTAGAGGCCATGTCAACTCTCATTTCATTGTTCTATATTTTAAATTCCTACTAAAGCAGTAACTGTCCCACTCCTAGCATTGCAGTTATGATTTCTCATTGAAGATTATATCAGCTTGTCTGTACTTGTATCATTATCTCAAAAGAAACAAAGAATATTCAAGATGTCAATGGATCTGGAAGTACTGGAAGGGTTAAACCCACAGTCTGTTTTATATTAGTCGATTGTAGAAATGACAAACTCATTGTACCTAGCGGGAAGCTTTCCATCTCACACCCACTGATTGGGCAGAAGTGAAGAAAGACTGATAACCGCTTGGTGTGTGCACTCACAAGGATACAGATGCAGCAATGGGAGGGTTGCATAGAGGAAACGTCTAACTCTATTGGGACAAGAACTGCTGTGCTCTGCCAAATCCATGTCTGTGACACAGCACCACCTCTCATCCGGGATAACAAACCCATAGGAGAGGCAGTTTAGTCATCTCAAAAGTGCAAGCTCACCTAAACCTTAGCGGCCCATATAGCCTTATCCGGCCAATTATAACATATTTGTTTCTTATGAAACTCCTACTTTGTGCTATTCAAACAAGTAGAGTAACGCAAAAGAATTTGGGAATATCGTGGCATTTATTGCAAGTATAAAATGTAACGGTTGCTCTGTTATTCCTTACCATGAAACAGTTTGTAGTTTGTAATTTTGTTTTATGTTGCTATTTATGTCATTTTTTTGTTTGTTACATTGTTATGGTATATTATCTGAAGTTATCTGGTATATCTAGTAGTAGATAGCCTCTTTCAGCTGAACTTGTTCTGTAATGTTGACCTTATCCAAGCCACTTCTTCTGTTCTGAGGTCCAATGCACACTGGGTATTTTGCCCTAGTCCATGGGCCTCTGCTGTTTAGCTGCAGGCAGAGGGCACAGGTGCACTGTCCAGTCCTGCTACCTGCAGCCTTTCAAGCAATAGCACAAGAGGTCTTCCTCCCTGGGTACATACTTCACTAAAGGAAAGCAAAGCTGATGCACTGCCCAACCCTGTCCAGCCTCAGCAGTTGTCAGCCACTTTTAGAGTTTGGTAGACCACAAGCAGTGGGGCTGGACAGCACACCTGTGGCTAAATGCTAAAGCACCCATGCACTGGGGCTAAATGCACAGAGTGCACGGGGCCTTATGAGCGTCAGAAATAAAAACAGCATTTATGCGTACAACGGTAGCACCTGCACCCTGAGCTATCACCTCAGAAAGAAGATGTTCTTGTCCAAAATCAGTATCCAAGGTGTTAAAATTGTGGAACCACCCTGTTCTAAGTTACATAATCCCATCTTTGGGTTCTAGAAGGCTTCATAGGTGTTAATTCTTGGCTGAGAGTGTGAATTGTTAAAATGGCATTATATATGGAGGACAGATGGTGTTGAAGGCCATCACCCCTGTTGAACGAGGGTTGTCCCAGTTTGACATAGATGGCCTCTTTCATGCTTCTCGTGAATCAGTTGCCTTCTCCGTCCAAAATATGCGCCTCACTGTACTTAAAAGAATGCTCCTTTTCCTAAATCTGGTATTACGTTTGGGGCAGCATGAATCACTGACTTTTGACCACATCATGACTACTTGTGTCCATTTATATTTTTTTGAATGTTAAATGCAACAAGGACATTTCTTGCTGTGCTATCCAATGGCTGTTATGAGGATTGGAGCCAGGATATCTAGTACGTAGCAGCTGAACTGACTGAGACATTGAAAGTGACAATAGTTGATACAGTCTACCAGCATGCAACACAAGCAGAAATATCAGTTTTGCACCACAAACATACTTTTTTTGGTGGTGCTCCAAGTGTTAATGGTGGGAAGAAGCCTTGGGTGCCACGTGGTATGGGTAGCAGGGGTTGAAAAGGAAAGGAATGGGGATGGAGAGTTTCACAGTGAAGGAATGATGGACATATGCAGCAGCAGCAGAAAGAAAAGTATTTAAACCCTGCTTTTCAATGGTTACCTGTTTGTTTAGTTTAATGGAGAGGAATATGTAGAAATACTTTATTCATCAGTGGCGCGGCAGCTGGTACTCTCCTACACTCTCCTCTGTGGGCAGGTCCTCGATGTACTCACATACAGGGCAGTACAGTGGCTAAGAGGTCAGCACTTCTGCCTACCAGCACTAGGGTTGTGGGTTTGAATCCCAACAATGGCATTATCTGCCTGGAGTTTGCAAGTTCTCTATGTGCTTGCATGCGTTTCCTCCCACACTCCATAGACATGCTGGTAAGTTAATTGGCTCCTGTCTAAATAGGCCCTAGAATATGTATATATGTGAGTTGGGGAACTTAGGTTATAAGGTCCTTAAGCCCCATACACACAGGCAGAATGTCGGGAGACATTTGGCGGTTCAAAAAAAAAAATAAAACGGCCGACATTCTGCCCGTGTGTATGTCGGTCTGTCCGACAGAAGCCGGACAAAGTTCTGTAGGACATGCATGCCGGAAAAACCAGCAGCCGACTGACTCCCAATAAGCAATCAGCCATTGGCTGAGAGCGCTGATCAGAGTGTTCTGGTGGGGGGCCGTCCCCCTGTCAGAACACAGCGGCTCAGCGGGGGAGATCGCTGGACTAACCTCATACTTGTGCAAATGCTTAGTATTGGCACCGATACCAGTATCAGTGCAACACTAGTCTAAGTGGTATCAGCCCTGGACTATGCAAGCACCATCAAAAGGGAGGTCAATTAGCCACAATTTAAGGAATTCCTAGTATTCTCTAGAGAAACCCTAGGGTTCCACAGAACCCTGGTTGAGAATGGCTGGTTCAACCAATCAAAGCTCCTGATAAGGAGGGTTTCTGAAACGCTGGTGACTTTTTGTTCTCAAAATGTTAGTTGTTTGGCTGTCATACTGATACAGTGGCTTTAATACTCTCTGAGTCACATACCAGGAATATTTAGGCAGATTGGTAGTTCTGACATTGTTTGCAAAAAAGTATAGTGCCAGAGATAGCCAGGCAACTAGTATTTTCAGAAGGAGGTAAGTAATGGCAGCCTCCATGTTTCTCTTGGCATTGTTCCCCTTTAAGCCTTTTTCTCTGTTTTATAATTGTATTCCTTAACTAGGCACGCAATGAGTTGTTTGGTGGTTTTGGAGGTTTTGTCTTGACATACACACAGTTCTATTTACTTAAGTGTATGTTGAAAGGTATGATACAATTCCTGATTTCTAATGTTCAGTAACAGTGGCCACCTGGAGAGGAGGTGAAGTTAAAACCTTCCTTTGGCTACAGGACATAGACAGAGATTACCACCCATTTGGGAACAGACAGCAATCTCCATTAGAGAGTTCACCTGTCTTGGTGGCCACGTTCCTTCCTAATGACATAGACATCATAAAACATGACAGAGTTTCTAACTCCTTTTTTCACTAGTTAAAAAGAATGTTTGGCTGGATTTATACTTTAAAAATGATAAGAAGTGATGTTCCAGTACTCTTCATGACGGTCATCAATCTATCCCCTCCGTGGTCAGTGTTGGAGAATGGCCATCCTCTGACATGATGTATACATTCATAGTTCATTTCTTGGTTAGCTGCATTCTAAGAACTCTGTGTATTTAGTGGTATCCAGTACTAAACCATCTCAAGCTTGTTTACGTCACACTATGTCAGCGCAATCAAATTATCCAAATATACAACACCACAAAAATGGTTTTGCACTGGGATGTCCTTTCTGACATAAACTCTACATGCTGGAGGTCTCCTATACCTAAATTGTATGTCGCAATGTTTGTGGGAATGTTAGTTTGACGCTGAATAAACTTGTTATGTCTATTCTTAAGTTGAAGAACTTATAAGTTACTAATTTTAGGATTAAATATGAATAGGGAAATCACATTGTTTTTAATGAGTTAGTGAATTTCTAACTACACATCCACTATACAGCGTCTATTGGATGTTCTTGCTATGATGGCACCCATTGATAGGAATCAACAGAATAGATTACAATCCCACGTCTATAGGCACAAATCTCTGGCACAGATTGACTGGTTCAGTTAGACCAGTGGCCACCCACAGGCTGGATACTGGAATACGCTTGCATTTATCTGGCCCTTGGGGCACTTTTCCTCTCACTGATATGGCACCAATGATGGGGAATTATTCCTCCCACTGACTCCAACAATGAGATGCTATTCCTCCCACTGATACCAGCAATGGGGCACTTTTCCTCCCTCTAGTACCAAAGATGGGATATTATTTACTCCCACTGATGCCAGGACACGTTCAGTTCCCACTGGACACACTCCGGCCCCCCTGAAGTCTGAGGGACAGTAAACTGAAGTTTATAGACCCCTCCTTTATGGTACCCTGCAGCTTATTAACTGGAAGATCACAGGGTTACCTTCCAGCCACAGCACCTTCCTTCCACTGACACCAATGATGGGGCACTATGAGTATTCCTCCTCCCTCTGACCAAAGGGGCTATGTATTTTTTTTTTTTATCCTACTGATGCTGGGGTATTTTCTACTACCACTGGCCACAGTTCAGCCCATTTAAAGTCTGAAGGACAGTAAACTAGTCCTTAGTTTTAGAAAGTTTGGAGACCCCTGGGTTATACCAATGGTTACTTGCCCCATCTACATTCTGGGCATTTGTCCCTGGGCGCATATTGCTCTAAAATTTAATGTCACTCTATGCACTGTCCAGCCCCGTCCAGCCGCAGCAGCTTTCAGCCTCTCATACAGTTTTACAGGTGGAAGGTATAGCTGTGCTTTCCACCCGCACCTAAATGCCAGAGCCTCATGCACTGGCAAATTATTAGGATTTATCTGGTACTAGATCCCCCTCCTCCACTCATAGCATTCCCATTCAGGGCTTCTTCAAATATCCATGCATTTTGCAGGATCTGGCTACACAGGCTAAACACAGGGACAAATATCCATTCTCTACTACAGGATTCAGCCCAACTACTTACTATATTCATTGCAATGGTAATTTTTTGGGGGAATGATGTATCACCAATTGCATGCCTCTGCATAGTCCCATTTAAATCTATTAAATGGGACTTTCCAGCACCTCAGGCAGCTCAGGTTACAACGTGAATGAGTCTGCATGCATGGCAAAGCCCAGAATTCATAGAAAGTCAGCAGATCGCAAAGTTCAAAGAAAGGCAAATCTTGAATGCACTTCCAATCTCCATCTTATGTCTATGGCAGGTTTTGCTTTACTTTGGCAGTGCAGAGTTGGCTTATCTCTGCTTTATCAATGTAGAACATTAGGGGCTCATTCACACCAGCCTGCATGCTGTAACACATGCACGCTGGTGTGCGTTGTGTAGGGGCAGTTACGAAACATCGCACTGTTTACTGTTTGCTTTTGTATTTTTATCGAAGTGCCACAAAATGACACTTCATTTAACTCTATGCACGTCAGCATGTTGCTAAATGCTGCGGTGGCATGCTGTGCCCTGCATTATGCTGCGTAAAAATGCAGACATGTGCAACGTACCTCAACTTTGCATTATGATGTGAGCAGGGGACCTTGCATTATGCAGATCAATGTAGCTCCACAGATATTGTGTGAATGAGCCCTAATAAATTCGGCAACATTTTGCAATGTGGTCAATCTCTTCACTGACTCTTTGCATCCAATACCCGGTGAAATGTTGCTTCAGAATTCAGCCCCCATTCACACCTTTGTGTGAATTTGAAGTATACTTCCAGAGTTGCTTTACTGCTCAACACGAGATTTCCATGTTATTCTATTGTGCCTGTTCACCTATGAGTTATGTGTTCAGATGTGCGAATGCTCAGAAAAAGTACAGCAGCTTCTTTGGGGCATAATCGCGTGTGACTTCAAAGGAAGTGCCTGAAAAATGCACAGAAATACGTGTAAAAATTAAAAAAACGCTGCAAAATCACTTAAACATTCTGACTCTAAAGTATGACTCCAGCCTACAGTGGGGAAAATAATTATGTGATCCCCTGCAGATTTTGTAAGTTTGCCCACTTACAAAGAGATGAAGGCTCTTTAATTGTTATCAAATGTGTGTTTTAAAGCGGTTGTATCCCCTTAAAAAAAAAAAAAAAAACACCTGCAAGGCAAAGGCATAATGAGCTAGTATGCATCGCATACCAGCTCATTATGAAATACCTCAGAAAGAAGCTCCGACAAGTCCGCCGGTCCCCGAAGAGGTAGCTTCCATCTTCCCTCCGTGGATTCTTCTGGGTTCGCGGCTCTGGTGTTGTGAGTGGCCGGAGCCGCGAGACGTCAGTCCTGCGCATGCGCTCAGGAGCCGGTCTTTATGGCGGACTTTCTGGCAAGGTCCGGGCCTTCGCCAGCACACCACTGTGCATGCGCCGTGATGTCATCGGCTGCTTGCAGTGGGAATATCTCCTAAACCGTACAGTTTTAGGAGATATTCATTTTTCCTACAGGTAAGCCTTATTATAGGCTTACCTGTAGGTAAAAGTTAAATTTTTTATGATACAACCGATTTAAATGATAGAGACAGAATATCAACCAAAAATCCAGACAAAAACACATAATACAAATGTTATAAATTGAGTTGTAGTTCAGTGAGTAAAATAAATATTTGATCCACAAGCAAAACGTGACTTAGTACTTGGTGGAGGAACCCTTGTTGGCAAGTACAGAGGTAACATGTTTTTTTGTAGTTGGTGACCAGGTTTCCACACATCTCAGGAGGGGTTTTGGTTCACACTTTTTTACAGATCTTCTCTAAACCCTTAAGGTTTCTTGGCTGTCACTTGGCAACTCGAAGTTTCAGCTCCCTTCATACATTTTCTATAGGACTAACGGCTGGAGACTGGCTAGGCCGCTAGCCAGTCTCTTAATGTGCTTCTTCTTGAGCCACTCCTTTTGTTGCCTTGGCTATATGTTTTGGGTCATTGTCATGCTGAAAGACCCATCCATGACCCATCTTCAGCGTTCTGGCTGAGGGAAGAAGGTTCTCATCCAAAATTTTACAATACATGGCCCCATCTATTGGACCCTTAATGCGGCAAAGTCGGCCTGTACCTTTAGCAGAGAAACAGCCCCAAAACATAATGTCTCCCCCTCCATGCTTGACTATAGGGATGGTGTTCTTAGGGTCATAGTCAGCATTTTTCTTCCTCCAAACACGGCAAGTCAACTTAATGCCAAAGAGCTTAATTTTGGTCTCATCTGACCACAGCAGTTTCTCCCAATCCTTCTCGGAATCATTTAGATGTTCATAGGAAAACTTCAGACGGGCCTGTACATGTGCCTTCTTGAGGAGGGGGACCTTGCGGGAGCTGCAGGATTTCAATCCATGGCGGCGTATTGTGTTACCAATAGTTTATTTGGCAACTGTGACCCCAACTGCCTTGAGACCATTCACAAGCTCTTCCCATGTAGTTCTGGGCTGATCCCTTACTTTTTTCCTGATTATATTTACCTCATGAGGAATATCTTGCATGGAGCTCCAGACTGAGAGTGAGTGATGGTTATTTTGTATTTCTTCCATTTGCGAATAATCGCTCCAACAGTTGACTTCTTCTCGAAGCCCATTCCAGTCTTGTGCAGGTCTACAGTCTTGTCCCTCTTTGGTCTTGCTCTTTGGTCTTGCCCATGATGGTGAGGTTTGAATGGAAGAAAGAGATTCTGTGGACAGGTGTCTTTTATACACATAACAAGTTGTCGTTAGGAACATTTGTGTTATTTGTGTTTTTTCTAGATTTTTGGTTGATTTTCTGAAATTTTTTGAATTTTTTTTAGACAGTTCAGTTCTTTTTAGGTGGACAAAATTACATAATCTGCAGGGGATCAAATATTTATTTTCCCCACTGTATACATGATATTCTTTCCCTGGGTTTGGCAAGTATAACTCCTTCACATCTACTAATGATGAATATTTGCCCTGATCTGGTGTACATTTCTGTGCTCCAAATTTATATCCCCAATTTGACTGATTATTTTGCCCCATGCACTCTTCTGCACATATGCATGTGATTCTGCACAGGTCCATGCTTTTCTGGAGTGAGCATGGGAATACACATGAGTGGGCCCATCCAATGTATGCTATAATACAACCATGTTGATTGTGATGTGGCTTCCAACACCAGTTGGCTGTCAGATCTTCCAGTCTTCATCTCCATGTCTATGACCACCTTTTGTCAGGGAGAATAGTGTGCCAATCATTTGGTAGAAGAGTCATGAAGAGAATCAATATATGTCATAATTGTGGTCATCTGAAGATGAGGGTTCCCAATAGGGGGCAGAGCCAGCCCTCCTGTACTGTACCCTAGCCCCATCAGTGCAACAAAAGGCTGGGGAGAGGGGACACTTTAAATACCTTTGGGCACATGAACAGTAATACCATGGGCTGTTGTTCCAAGTGATTAAATACAAGTTCCCCAGGCCCCATCAGCTCAGCAGCAGGAGCCAGGGACAGAGAGGCAACTAGTAATGCCTAGTACACACAATCAAAAAATCGGATGACAAAAATTGCTTTCGGAGGGATCGTACAATAATCTGATTGGTAGTACACAGCTTTCGAGAGCCAATCAAGACAGTTCATGCAACAATATCCAAAGGGCCAAGAATGAAAGTTTTTTTTGGATGATAACAGAGAGAATGATTTGAGTTTAACCAGTACTTCGTCCAAAAAAAATCGGAAGACCAAGACCTTGCATGCTCATTACACATTACAATACAACACATTACATCACTTCCAAAATTGTATGCTGTTGTATGAGAATTTTCGTAACTGTAGTAACTGTTTCATTTTCAACATGAAACTAGCATGCAAAAAAACTGGACAGGTGGAGCAACCCTATGTACTATGGGATTCCGACAATTAAGTTAAAGTTCCAGCCTCTTCTTCTATATCAATGCTCCAAGGCAGGCAGGGCCAACCAACCCTTTATGGGCCCCACGATTTCCAATGGCAATGCTGATTACATCAATCGTTTTTTGGTGACCCCCTCATAGTTATGCATGCCTTATTACAGCACAAGCTGCTACAAAAATATGTGTTTCTGAAGGATGAACTATCTGTTGAATTAACAGAATAAATTAAAGATGCTAATATCTATTTGGCTGAAAAAGTACATGAATGCTGAGATTCTTTTCTATATCAATTAGTAATAAATAATTCCCTGTATTTATATAGCACCAACATTTAGCATAGCACATTACTTAGCACATAATTCCATCCACGCTTTAAAAAATACATTTTTGTTTTTGGATTTATGTTAATGTGTTTTTTATTACATTTTTAATAAATTACAAAAATAAAAACAGGAGTACAAAGTAAATACAATGAGAACAAACCAGAGAGCTACTGTACATAGGACTTGGAGGTCCATCTCATAGACAGGTTTGTAGACAAAGTTCTGGATAACATTTGTGATAAGGGAGAGCCTTGTATACTTGTTGCATCTCCAATGTTCTCCTTCATCTAGACCAGTTGCAAAAAATGAAGGGAGTGGGGACTTTAGATGAGGCAGTTCACCCATGAGGTATAACGTATGGACATATTTTATTGACAAGAATGAATACACAGTACATGTCAAGAATCATTATTCAAATGAAAAACCAAGGATATACATGCTCAAGGGCATGGCATAAATGTCAAAGTTCATATCTATAAATAGACCTAAAAAGTTGGCAACATCAAGAAATGATAGGTTAAAATTAATTGAATAGATTGTATAAATTCATATATATACACACACACACATATGAAACAGTACTGTACGGCACATAGGAAAAATAGATTAGTACATGATTGATAAAATAATTGGTGTCAATGTAGGTGAGTCATTGAATAAAATTCCATAAGGCATATAGCATCCTGAATGACCAGTGGTCTCCAAACTGCGGCCTGGGGGCCAAATGAGGCCCTTTGCTTGCTTTTATCCGGCCCTTGGGGTCTTATCCCCCCCCACTGTCAGCAACAGTGGGTCATAGTTCTTGCCATTGACACCAACATTGGGGCACTAGTTCTCTTACTGACACCAATGATGGGGCACTATTCCTCCCACTGACACCAAAGATGGGGCAGTATTCCTCCCATTGACACCACTGATGAGGCGCTATTACTCCCCCTAATACCAATGACAAGGCATTGTTGACTACTGACGCCAGAACATTTTCTTCTCCCATTGGCCATAGTCCAGCCCCCCTAAAGTCTGAAGGACAGTAAATTGGCCCTTCATTTATAAAGTTTGGAGACCCCTGATCTAGACACATGGAGTGATAAGATGTTAAGGGATGTTTATATTGTCATATATGTGGGCTCTTTTTTACTTATCAGGTCTCCTAGATACAAGGTCCTGATGAAAGGATTAAAGTAGAACTATAGACAAAACTTTATTTTTTTTCATTTTGGATAGAATAAGTAAGGGTCATACCAGACCACAGCATAACCCCAGTAAGAGGGAGGACCACATCCTAAAATGGAGAGGGGGGCTTCACGAACCACAGGGAAGGGACTTTGAATGTGCCAACAACCTCTTTTGTTGGCACATTCAAAGTCCCTTCCCCTGTGGTTGGTGAGGCCCCCCTCTCCATTTTAGGATGTGGTCCTCCCTCATACAGGGGTTATGGTGTGATCTGACATGTATTTGAATGGGGTGGTGCCACTATGAGGATTAATTCTATATCTCTGTCTGGCTCACACCCTCATTTGTACTAAGGGGGGGAGGGGGATCATAACCCCTGTCGGTTTATTTTTTGCCATTTACGACCCATTGGAGAGATTTGCCTTCACTTCCTGTTCCATAGCCAAAACAGGAAGTAAGAGTAAATCCCTGCAAATTAAGGGAATCCCTTGGGGACGCCCAGGTCACCAGAACTAGTACCCCCATTAGAAGATTTCCCCTCTATTACTTTTCTGGGGACAACTCAAACTTGTGATTTTCTTTTACTTTCACTTTTAATGGTGAACAGGACAAATAGAGAGGGTGAATCTCCCTAACGGGGGCACAGACAGCAATTAAAACTGACAGGGGCTCTAATCTCTCTCTACTCTATCCAAAACTAGAAAAAAAGTCTTGCCTTTAGTTGTATTTTAAGCTTTAAGTTTAACCTGCACCTTAATAAAGGTGTACATTGAGACAAAACATTTTTAAGAGAGCGAGTGGGAAATTGTTACAGTATCTCACAAAAGTGAGTACACCCCTCACATTTTTGTAAATATTTTATTCTATCTTTTCATGTGACAACACCAAAGAAATGACACTTTGCTACAATGTAAAGTAGTGAGTATACAGCTTGTATAACTGTGTAAATTTGCTGTCCCCTCAAAATAACTCAGCACACAGCTATTAATGTCTAAACCGCTGGCAACAAAAGTGAGTACACCTCTAAGTGAAAATGTCCAAATTGGGCCCTAAGTGTCAATATTTTGTGTGGCCACCATTATTTTCCAGCACTGCCTTAACCCTCTTGGGCATGGAGTTCACCAGAGCTTCACAGGTTGCCACTGGAGTCCTCTTCCACTCCTCCATGATGGCATCATGGAGCTGGTGGATGTTAGAGACCTTGCACTCCTCCACCTTCCGTTTGAGGATGCCCCACAGATGCTCAATAGGGTTTAGGTCTGGAGACATGCTTGGCCAGTCCATCACCTTTACCCGCAGCTTCTTTAGCAAGGAGGTGGTCGTCTTGGAGGTGTGTTTGGGGTCGTTATCATGTTGGAATACTGCCCTGCGGCCCAGTCTACTAAGGGAGGGGATCGTGCTCTGCTTCAGTATGTCACAGTACATGTTGGCATTCATGGTTCCCTCAATGAACTGTAGCTCCCCAGTGTCGGCAGCAGCCCCAGACCATGACACTCCCACCACCATGCTTGACAGTAGGCAAGACACACTTGTCTTTGTACTCCTCACCTGGTTGCTGCCACACACGCTTGACACCATCTGAACCAAATAAGTTTATTTTGGTCTCATCAGACCACAGGAAATGGTTCCAGTAATCCATGTCCTTAGTCTGCTTGTCTTCAGCAAACTGTTTGTGGGCTTTCTTATGCATCATCTTTAGAAGAGGCTTCCTTCTGGGATGACAGCCATG
>BLSH010376701.1:600833-624297 GCA_018402905.1 Glandirana rugosa
GATAGAATACCTTTCTATCGGTAGGATGTATGGGACGGTCGATAGGATGTGTGAGATAGTAGTGTATAGTAAAAGTAAGGTTGGGGCATGATATGTGATGATAGAGTGTGTAGGATAGCTGGCAGGGTATGTAGGATGGCTATCTTTCCATAAGATAGATATTTCTTTCAAATAACATTTCACCTGATCTGTTCATGAAGCTATTCTCATACTTTGTCCCCCCATCACAGATGGTCCATGTCCTGGCACTATAGAGTGCTGTTGGGCATGATCTCCATCACAGATGTTCCATGTCCTGGCACTATAGAGTGCTATTGGGGTATGATCTCCATCACAGATGGTCCATGTCCTGGCACTATAGAGTGCTATTGGGGTATGATCTCCATCACAGATGGTCCATGTCCTGGCACTATAGAGTGCTGTTGGGGTATGATCTCCATCACAGATGGTCCATGTCCTGGCACTATAGAAGGCTGTTGGGGTATGATCTCCATCACAGATGGTCCATGTCCTGGCACTATAGAGTGGTGTTGGGGTATGATCTCCATCACAGATGGTCCATGTCCTGGCACTATAGAGTGGTGTTGGGGCATGATCTCCATCACAGATGGTCAATGTCCTGGCACTACAGAGTGGTGTTGGGCATGATCTATCTCATATATGGGATGGCTGCAACACTGGCTTTCCATAAGACAAATAGATCTAACTAAAGAAACTTTACCGGGTCTATACAAAAGCTATGTAGGGCCACTGTCCTTGCAGAAGAAAAATAAATCTGCCAAAAGAATTTTACTTGATCTATACCTAACCTATTCCCCCATTGGCCATCACATCACAGATGGTCCATGTTTTGGTACTACAGAGTAGTGTTGAAGAACAGTCTATCTGCTATTTGGGATGGTAGGATCACTGGTTTTCCATAAGACAAATATATCAGCCAAAAAAATGTTACTTGATGTGCAACAAAGTTATTCTTATCTTGTGCCCATCACATAAACGGCCCATGGCACTATAGAGTGGTGCTGAGGCATGAACTCTCTGCTATGGGATGGTAGGATGTGGGTGATCACTGTCACTGTAGTACAGAAGCTATTCTCATTGTCTGCCCATCACATCCCAGATGGTACATGCCCTGGCACTGTAGAGTGGTGTTGTGGGATGGTAGGATATGTAGGACCATATATAAGACAAAATATCTGCCAAATCAAACGTTATCTGATCTACACATAAAGCTCTTCTCATCCTCTGCTCATCACATCACAGGCGTTCCATGTCCTGGCACTATAGAGTGAGATTTACTCTGCAGGTAACTGGAGCTATTTTCATACTGCTTGATTTCAGATGAATCCAAACTTTCACCAGTTGGCCAGCTGATCTGCTGTAGGTGAAGCATGAATCGCATGCTGCCAAGAACACAAATTTGCAATGCTTAATCTGTCTTGTAGACAGCTTGTAAATACTAAAATCTAACATGGGTTGCATGTTATATTTAAATGTCTTTAAAAGGCAAATAAAATGTTAGGTTTAGTGTACAGCAGATATTTGCTTTTAATGGCTGTCTTCTGAAAATGCCAGTTGCCTGGCTATTATTTATTTATTTCAGGTACTTAAAGGTCCCTAACTCACATTCATACATATACCAGGGCCAATTTAGACAGCATCCAATTAACCTACCAGCATGTCTTTGGAGTGTGGGAGGAAACCCACACAGGCACAGGGAGAACATGCAAACTCCAGGCAGGTAGTGTCGTGGTTGCGATTTGAACCAGCGACCCTTTTGCTGCTAGGCAAAAGTGCTATCCACCACTACACCCCTGTGCTGCCCATGGTGACACAAACCAGCTTTAATGCAATAGGGCTGATTTACTAAAACCGGAGAGTGCAAAATCTGGTGCAGCTGTGCATGGTAGTCAGTCAGCTTCTGACTCTAGCTTCTTCAATTAAGTTTTGGCAAGAAAAAAACTGGAAGTTGATTGGTTTCTATGCAGAGCTGCATCAGATTTTGCACTCTCCAGTTTTAGTAAGTCAACTCCTCTGAGTCACTGAATTGATCAGGAAGGAAAGTTAGAGAAAGTCAGAAGTCCTTATCTGTATACAGTGGACCTACTAGATAAGTGACTCAACTTATTCAGGGTCATCAGGGCAGAACAAGCTGCAAGGCAAAGTTACATAAATGTCAAATATTTTTCTGTGCCGGTATGAAGGCTTTACATATGGACTATGAATGGCATTGGTAGGTTTTTGCAATACGTAACGGTTTGTGTTTACAGATCACCATACACATTACAATCTGATGGTATAATCTCCTTTAGATTGATCAGCAACTATGTAATGCAAGGGCCTGCCTGATTAGATATTAAATGATTGTAGAGTTGAGGCGTTCACTCATATTACATCATTTTGGTGATGAAAAGTTTGTTGAACAGAGATTGTACATTCAGATTATAATGTATATGGTGACCTTTAGGCTAATTAAGGTTCTTGAAATTTTATATCATGCCATGTACTGTTCATAAAAGTTTACCTTTCTCTTTTAGGCTCTTTAGTCTTTGCAGATGACCAGATACCAATTACATTAAGGACTCAATATATCCTTATTAGAAATGGTGGCTCACTTCATATTGGATCCCCACAATGTCCCTATACCTCCGATGCCACCATTTCTCTTTATGGAAAATCTACCGATGGGGATGATGTAGAAGAGTTTGGAAAAAAGTTCATAGGAGTGGATAGAGGTGGGATACTAGAGCTACATGGAAGAAGACCCTTATCTTGGACATTGCTAGATGTGACTCTGTATCCTGGAGGACTGCCTTATGGATCCTACAAGTGGGAGAAGCATTGGGGCAGCCGGGGCATCAATATCAGGATCATTGACCCAGAGACCGGGCAAGTCCAGGCTGCTGATCGGTTTGACACGCACATGTTTTTGGAGGAGGGCAAGAGGTTGGAGGAATTCTTGGCCAAGCAGAGCCCAGGAAAGGTGGTGGCTGCAGCAGTGGGAGACTCGGCGGCAAAGAGCCTAACTCCAGATGTCAGAAGATACTTGAGAGAAACATTAAACAGTAAATACATCTATCATCTAGGTTACAGGTAACGTCCAGTGTCCACACCTTACCATATGTGACGTTAATGCATTGAACACTTCACTTGTCATTTATTGTTGTCTTTACTAGTGTAAGCATACCTATTGTATCCATTGTATATAGGAAACCAGTCACTCCCCAACTGTTGTGAAACTGCGTGTCCTCATATGTACCGGTATCATCTGGCATCTATATATCTATCTAGCCATCTATATTATTCATCTATATCATCTCATAGATCAGCCTCTCTCAACATTTGTACCTCAGAAGAACCCTTGATATAGTTTTCAGATCTCATGTAACCCCTGATAAGAATGGTCCATTGTGCTTACTAGGAAAATGCCTTGCATTGGTGGTGCAAAGAATGTCCCCCCTTACCATCAGCTAAAAAGATCACTGGTGTCATGCTATATGGTCTGCTTAATGGTGATGGACCTGGAACTATGCAGGTACCATCAGATGAGTGGTTATTAAACCACAGCTCAAGAAACATCTAGCATCCTCTGGAGGAACCATGGTTCAGAATAACTGCAATAGATATACAATACATACTTGTTAGGTATAGCAAAAAAAAAAATCCTATTAGCCTTTGTAACCTTAGTCCTTCTGCACTTGTACTCACCGCAACACCACCTTCCACTCCCCCTAACCAAGGCTCTCTTAACTAGGGTTCCAAGGAACTCTTGGGTTCCTCCAGAGGTTACCAGGGGTTCCTTGAGTAATGAGCAATTTCTCTGTCTTAGATAAGTTCCCACTGACACCATTTATCTTTTTCGCTATCGGTAAGGGGTTAATTCCTCCCAATGACCACAAGTGTAAGACCATCACACTAATGCATCATGAGTTGTAGATATAGTCGTTTTTAACAGGGGTTCCCCGAGACCCAAAAGTTATTTCAAGGGTTCCTCTGTGTTGAAAATGTTGAGAAAAAGGCTGCCCTAACCTGTAAGAAAACCTCTCTCCATCTAATGATCACCCCCACTTCCAGAGTAAGGAGCACCTTCAGTACTGAGCAGTCTCTCAGACCTTTACATGCGGAGCTTTGCAGTGATTCAGTTCCCCTTCCCAGTGCTCCAAGGCACATCTGGATCATCCACAAGGCAACCTTCACAGGATCCTAGCCACTTGTAGGTTTATTTAGGAAAGAAAAGACTTTAGCTAGGACAGCCAGCACCAGCAAAAGGGAATCTTCTCATTAAAGTGGAAAAAAACCCTAACTATGTTTCCTCTCCCCTCTTCCTACCTATCCTGTCTAACCTGTATAAAAAAAAGATCTGTGTACTTACCTATTTTTAATCTGCTGTGCTCCAGTCATGTGATCCTGCATATCCGGCTCCTTTGTCTCAGCGAGCAGCTGCTGCAAGGGAGAGGAGGAGCACCAACAATAGCTGGGCTATGGGAGCCAATGGGTGATGTCAAAGCTCCGGCTGACCTTCTTAGTGCTGCTCTAAGCAAAAAAGGAAGGTATATATTGTCCTGCTGCAGCTCAAGAATGTGGTGGTGGGATGAAATGTCACAATCAAGTAGGGTGTAGTATGCTTAGAAAAGTCACCGCTCTCAGACCCCTTTGACACTGAGGCACTTTACAGGCGTTTTTGATCTAAAAATAGCACCTGTAAACTGCTAATGCACCCCAGTGTGAAAGCCAGAGTGCTTTCACACTGGGGGCGGTGCGCTTGCAGGACGGGAAAAAAAGTCCTGCAAGCAGCATCTTTGGGGCAGTGCGGGAGGGATGTGTACACTGTTCCTTCATCGCCCCTGCCCATTGAAATGAATGGGCAGCGCTTCCGAAGTGGCTGAACACCGCTTCGGAAGCACAGCGCGCCAGCGCTTTTAACACCTTGTTAACCCTTTCTTAGGGATTAAAAGCTCCCTTCTCTTGCCTAAATAACAGAGCCAAAGTGTCGCTATAACAGTGGTAAAGTGCCGCTAAAGTAGCGCACTTTACCGCTAATGCTCAGGCGGCCCCTGTTAAAGGGGTCTCACAGTCCAGTCTATGTTGCTAACGTGTGAGATGACCTCAGCCTTACAGCACTCCACAAGCCATGCCCCCTGACATGTTTTGCCCCACCCACATGGGCTAAGCTCTGTGTACTTACATAAATTTAATTTGTTCTGCTCTGGTCACGTGATCCTGTAGCTCCGGCTCCCCTTGTCTCAGTGAGCGGCGGCTGCAGGGGAGAGGATGCAGCACCGACAACAGCTTGGCTACGGGAGCCAATGGAAGATGTCATGGCTGTGGGAATTCACAGGCGTTGTTGAGTGCTCCCTTATGCAGAGCTGCAGGATCATGTGACTGGAGTGGATTAAAAATAGGTAAGTACACAGATCTTTTTTATACAGGGTACGCAGGATAGGCAGGAAGAGGAGGAAGGGAACTTACTTTCACTTTTAATGTAAGTACCATTCCTTTTGCTGATTTTTAATATTTTTTAAAACTAAACTTAAAGTGGATGTAAACCCTTACATATACCCAGTAAAGTGAACAGCCCCAGATGATACACAGAGATGAAACAAATCTCCCTACATAAGTTTTACATGTATATCTGCTGTCTTCAGCTTTATATACTGTTTAGAAAGTGCCCTTTGTGTTAGCAGATTTTCTTTTCCTGGTTTGCATTGCAGCGAAGCCTAGGCACACAGCCAAGACAGCCAAGACTGCTGATTGGAGGAAAGGCACATGTCATAGGTAGACAATTTTAGCTCAATTCATTGTATAGTTCAGGGCTCTGCTAATCTATTTATAAGCCCCTCCCCAACACAAAAACTCTGGTTGCTATTATCATATGTGACGGAAAACTTATCAGGCTGATAACAGAGGAACGCAGCAAGAGACAGCTACGGGACACAGTGCTTTGGAGAGAGATAACAAAACACTGCAGATCTATGTACCCAGCTCAAATTTCATGCATCCAGTTTACATACACTTTAAGCTGACCATAGATGTTTTGTCAGTGCTGAACCAGCTGAGATTTGAACCATCTGTAGGCAGGCTAATTTTACACAAGCCAATCCATTGATCAATGTGGGTACAACCAGCATGTCAGATTTTTACATAGAATTATTCCACACTGGGAGAACACTGACCAGTGGTGGCCTGTGCATTAGGGGCGCAGGGGCGCCGCCCCCCCCCCCATCCATGCGTGCGGCCCCCTGATCTACATACAAGGATGCCGGGTGCATGAATTCCAATTGGGGAGGTGTGTTTTTGAAACGTGTGATTAGAGCCAGAGGCTCTAATTGGCTTCAAAAAAGGGTGGGCTCCGGGTGCAGAGCACTGCGCCCGAAGTCCATCCAGTTGTGTGACAATAACGAATTAATATTCGTTATCGCCACACTGATCCTCCTCCTGGCCAATCAGGAAGCAGGCCTGAGACCCATCCCCTGATTGGCTGAAAGGACAGGCAATCCCATTTGACGCCTAGCAGGAGAAGAGAAGAGATGCCTTGATCTGGGAGAGTACACAGGAGCCACTGCCTGACCCACAGCTCACTGCTGTCACCCGCTGCCTGACCTGCAGCTCGCCGCTGTTACCTGCTGCCTGACCCCCCCCCCAGCTCGCCGCTTTCACCCACTGTCTGTCACCTGCTGCCTGACCTGCAGCCCGCCGCCTGTCAACCGCCACCAACATGGGGTAAGTGCTGGGCAGACTTTATTGTTTTTTTTTTTTGTTTATCTTTTATGCTTTCTCTCTACTTGAGCCCTAAAAGAGCCACCAGCCGCCAATCTAATAAAGTCGATTAATCTATGACCTGCCTTAGGCTTTAATGTTTTTATTTTTGTTTTGTTGATCTTTTATGCTTTCTCTCCACTGCACTAATATTTTACCTATTAATGTACAAACACACTTAAGTAGACCACATTATTTAGCTGTGACAACTATGTTGAGAGGTACGCTCCTAGATGGTTGACTGGTCTGCTCATTAGTTTGCATAGCTAGTTGGTACAGGCCTTGTATATTTGGCTCATTACATATGGACATGTCTAGACTTATGGTTATTGAGGCTAATGATGAAAAGTGAAGGTTTAAAGCTCAATGCTTAGTGTAAGTGCTCAGTGGTCTGCCGAGCCATTGAGAGTCTAGCAGAGCTCAGGCAGGATGTGTGGGAGCAGAGGCAGGTCTACCATGGACAGCTCCCGGGCTGCTGATAAGATATCAGGACAGATAGAAGAGCTGAACACCCAGGTACATGGACGTCATCCCTGAGCAGAAATATGGGAAGAATGCTAAGAATGCAATAAGGGACCATGAGCGTAGACTAGACTCCAATAATACCTGCGGAGGGCTTATTCAGTCTGCTATCCCTGGCGACCCCCTTTCCCTTATCACACAATTGCGCTCTAATGTATATTGCTATAAATATTTACTTAGCGCTTGATGAATTACAGGGTTGAATGGATCTGAAACATGCAGGGAATTCCATTATATTGTGTTCTGCTATGCTCAGAATAATTTGAGGCTCTGACAGGTTAATCCTATGAGGCTTTTCTTGTGTAATTATCCATCTGTAAGCTATAGAAAGTGATGTGGGTATAAGAAAGAAATGCCTATTGATTGCCATAGGGGTGGAATGTGCCATAAAATAGAATTATATGACAGTCCTATTATCAGGGCAGGGCTGGCAAGGCAGGGATCGCCCGAGGCCAGTCTTGCTTTGACAAATGAGAGCTGGCACCGAAAGGTTAAAGAACACCCTCCGTGTTTATACAGTGCATATTTATATGCTTCATACCTGCTATTGCTATCACTTTGGAGCTTCAGTTTTATTTTACAGATCTGACATTGGGGTTGATTTACTAAAACTGGAGAGGGCAAAATCTGGTGCAGTTCTGCATAGTAGCCAATCAGCTTTCAAGTTTTTTTTTTTTTATCAAAGTTAAATTGAACAAGCTGAAGTTAGGAGCTGATTGGCTGCCACACACAGCTGCATCCGATTTTGCACGCTCCAGTTTTAGTAAATCAACCCCATTGTATTGCTGAGCCCAAAACTAACCAAATTTAGAAAATATTTTTTTTCTTTTATTATCTTTTTCTCCTCTTTGTCCATAGCAGCATTTCTTTTTACCCCAGAGGAACCCCTAAAATAATTGTCAGGTCTCAGGGAATAGTTACTAAATCCAATACATCTGGTATGGCAGATTGGGCTGGTGGCATTCTATCATGAGACAATTTCCCTGAACTCATACTTAGGGGGATTTACTAAAACTGTTGCACACAGAATCTGGTGCAGCTGTGTATAGTAACCAATCGGCTTCTAACTTCAGCTTGTTCAATTAAGTTTTGTCAGTAAAACCTAGAAGCTGATTGGTTTGCGTTGCACAGCTGCACCAGATTCTCAGTGCACCAGTTTTAGTAAATCTCCCCCTTTAGTGATCAGTAGGGATGAGCTAAGGTTTGTGGCCAATGCCATTGATCAAGTAGGACCATGTCATTAGCATGCCCACACCTTTGTCATGGGCAGCTGCAGGTTGTGAAATTACGTGGCCACAGTGGATTGGACTAGCGGTCTGCTATCATGTGACAGTTTTGCGTAGCTTATCCTTAGTTATTTGTAGGGATGAACTAGGTTCATGGTCAATTTGTGGGAATTCTACAGCCACAGTGGATTGAGCTGGCAATCTGTTATCATGTGTCAGTTTCCCTTAGCTCACCCTTAATGATAAGAAGGGATAAGCTAATGTTCTTGGTCAATATCATTGATCAAATATGGCAATATCATTAGCATCCTCACCCCTTTGGTATGTGCGGCCACATGGTGGGGATTCTACAGCCACAGTGGATTGAGCTGGCAATCTGCTATCATGTGCCAGTTTCCCTTAGTTCATCCTTAATGATGAGAAGGAATAAGCTAATGTTCTTGGTCAATGTCATTGATCAAATATGGCCATGTCATCAGCATCCCTACTCCTTTGTTATTTATTTATTTATTCATTACAGGTACTTATAGCGACATCAGGTTACTCAGTGCTATACATATATATTGTACATTCACATCAATCACTGCCCTCAAGGAACTTACAACCTAAGCTCCCTTACTCACATTCATACATACACATACTAGGGCCCATTTAGACAGGAGCTAATTGGCCTACTAGCATGTCTTTGGAGTGTTGTTGGAAACCAGAGTACCCAGAGGAAACCCACGCAGGCACAGGAAGAAAATGCAAACTCCAGGCAGGTAGTGCCATAGTTGGGATTCGAACCAACATCCCTAGTGTTGCTAGGCAGTGTGTGGCTGTGGGGTGAGGAACTCCAAGGTCACAATGAATTAGGACGGAGGGCTGCCCTCATGCAACATTTTCCCTAGCTCATCCTCAGTAGTGAGTAGGAAGAATGCAACCTTTACAGATTTGGTGAGAATGTAGCCAAATAGACATTAAAGACAGCTAGTACCAGAGCCAAGTGACATTGGCTCTGGTACTATGCAGGCAACACATTGTGGTGAAAAAAAAGGACTGCATGTCCTACATTTTTCACCACAAATCAGTTCAATGTAGTGATGGGAACTGAACAAATAAGACAAATTGCCTTGTTTGTGTGGTGGGCAAAAGTGGCCAGCGCAGCACAATGCATTATGGTGAGAACGGGTCTTAAAGATATATGTGATCGGTTTTACTGTAAACAGGACAATGTAAGTTTTGTCATAGAAAATCATTAATACTCTACATTTTCCATGTTATGAACATCAGGCAACCTTGGGCTTTGGTTGGTGTGCTCGGAGAAGGACCACTAAAAGTATCTGAGGACAAAAAACAGTATGAGAACAATGGAACAACCGGGCTGGCAATCGCAACAAGAGAATTTCAGACATACGGAGGACTTCATTTCACTGTTACTGCTTACAGTGGCTGGAATAAAGGTAATGTATGAAATGATAAACACTCTAGAGGTAATAAGTACATAATACATAGCTTTTGATTAGTTTAGTAATATAATAAGCCCATAGAATTGTACTTTGTGATAAAAGAATGTACCTAAAAGGCTTCAGTATTTACTGATGTAAACTTCGTATGAAGGCAGTTTGTGGTTCTACACGGTATCTTAGCTGCTGGTTAGTTTACATAAACTAAATGAATAAAAAAAAAAAAATGTTTTGTAATTTCGAACTACAGATAGAATTTCTTTAGACCAGAAAAGTCAGAGATTTTCCTGTTGACTTATTTCCATAGCACAGATGATAAGGATGTGTCTCATCCCCTACTTCTCTGGCTGGGTATTAACACCTCTGCTCCGACCCATTAGGCGTTCCGAGGAATGGATTCAGAGTGGCAGTGTCCAGGGGCATCATTCTTACATTAGCGGATGACGTTACCACCTGGTTGCCTGGTAACAGAATAGTCGTTGCAAGTACTGATTACTCAATGTACCAAGCTGAAGAATTCAATCTGCTTCATTGCCCTGAATGTAAAAACAACCAGGTCAAAATTGATGGTAAGAAAGAACTCTTTCATGTCTGGTTCAATGAACTTGGACACTATTTAACAGTTCCTGTTACTATAGAATTTCATCTGTAATATGGCTTAAATGCATGTGTGTATTAATATGTGGTTATTTTGTAAAGCACTGTGCAATCTGTTGCCACTATACTGTATAAATTCTGTATAATAATAATAATATTACAACTTTATACCCACTAGCATTATGTGTATTTGTACTGACCTTGGCAAAGCCTGGGTGTGTTCTTGTTACTGGCCATTGTAGGCTTGGCAAGGCTAACCAAAGACTGGTTTGATAAGGTTTGCATGACCACTCCTCTTCTTTCCCCAACTGGTACCCCTATAAAGACAAAATTATAAGTTTATGGTGGAAGTTTGGGGGCTTTTTTGAACAATTTCATATGTAAAAATTCTATGGAACCCTACAGCAGATGCCTCCAGAGTCCCCAAAACATATGTGACCCACTTGGACTCCATCCTGCAGCTCAGCCTGCTTGTCCTGAGCCGCCCCCTGGGTAGAAGAGATGTGCCCTCTTTTTAGAATGCCCACCATGCGGGCTCTTCATCGTCTCTACTTCCCCTCTCATTGGTGCAGTAAGGGTTGTTTCACACCAGCAGCAGTCTCTACTGCCTTCTAAAAAGCAATCCGCAATGGATCACTGCCTGGCTTAGCATTCAGGAGGAGATGGTACCAAACTGCTTGGGTTTTGGCGTGGTCCCATTGACCCCCCAGTGGGCAGGTTTGAGAGGCAGTACCACCTGTCAAACCCCGCAAGCTGAGTTAAATTTTAAGGGGCCACAAAGGAAAGCAACTCACCTGTGGCAAGTGTACTTCGCTGTCAGCTGTAATATCAGGATTTAGTTGGTGGGGGTCTGGGGACAATAAAAACGTGGATCAACTGCTCTTTTTGTTACCCATGTGAAATGGCATAATGGAACTTTGTTGCACAGCCAGACGTCATTCACACTTGCAGCACTTAATCTAATTTGCAAGGCGCCCCCATCCGGTTGACAAACTTCTACATCACGATGAAACCAACCTAAAATGAAGCAGATATGAGGGTGGGCAGGAATGCTTCCTTCCTAAGCTGTGTGGATGAATACTGGCAAGGTCCTGCTCTTCCCCTCTTTGCATTGTTTGCTGTAGCCAGTTTTGCCCCTAACAACCCCTCATGGGCTTTTTTCTGCTTCCGCCCATCCTCCTCCCCCAGCATGACTGGGTTTTGCTTCTAGCAGTTGCTGGTACTCAGCCATCATCTTACACTAGTTTTATTGCATAGTATATCAATTTACAATATTTGCAATATTTAGACCAATTTCCTCCCTAGGTCCAGAGCTCTATCACAATGTTTCCATTATGTTTTAAATTTGCTAAATAGACTTTTTGGCAAAAGTATTGAAAAAAAGATCACTTTGCTATCAGATGAATGTTAACTCAACATGTTGATAATTACATTGCTGCTATCATGTAAAGAAATCAGGACAAAGAAAAAATAATTTATTTCTTTGAATAATGCTGACCTGACCTTTTTCTCCAAGGAAGCCCCCAGTATATGCACGTGGGTGAGGTAATGGATGGGATTGATATGAGAGCCGAGGTCGGACTTCTGACCAGGAATATCCTCATTAGAGGGGAAATGGAAGATGCCTGCTACGAACCCAACCACTGCCAGTTTTTCACTTATGATACATTTGGTGGTCAGATTAAGGTAATGTTAATTTTATTTCCCAGATGGGATCTAATTGATTGCTGTTCTTTGCAGCAGAATTTTTAAATTAGGTGAAATGTATTTTTGGAACGTAATATGTAAAAATGTGATTTTTGTACTGATCGTAAAATCCTTTTGAGTTCATTGAAGGACACAGCCAGATGTTTCAGAGGTTGTCTCCTCTGACTACAAAACAGAGTTCAATTCCTTTCCTGCAGATCACTTCTTTACATTCAACTTGATCCAGAAGCCCCTGAACCACTGAATGAAGGTTGGTCAGTCGAGTGCCAGATTTATAAGGGGGCAAAAGGAGCGATTGTCCTGGGCCCCCCTGGCAGACGGAGCCCCAGACTTCCTTATAAAAAATTAAACGTATATTCCTTCGAGACTTCAGTAGTGTGTTCCTTAAAGGGAATCTCAACAGGCAGTCTTATTACATGATGAAGGGCTTGCTGATACTTTTCCAGGTATAAATGTAGCTCTTAGAATATATTTGATCATGATGGTCACTAGTTGCTCAGGAGAAAGGTTATTCAGCAAATTGGCACTGATAAAGAATTATCTGAGGACCACAATGACCCATGAAAGACTAAAGCTGGCCATAGATGATGCAATTTTCTCAACCCATGGTTGCAGGAAAGGAAATCGTTTGATTCTCCAATCAACGCAGTCAGTGTTAATGGGGGAATCAATCCCGTGGAGCTATTGTGGTATTATTCATGTGGGTGTGCGCTTGGGGGGGGATTGCAGATTTGCAGATAACTGTCCCTGGTGGGAGAACACAGTGGCAATAATCACATCCCCGAAATCTAACATGCTGCTTCTACCCAAGTCAACTGGTGGATCAACTTGGGTACAATCAGCCTGCCCATAGATGGTTTGCTCTTGGTCGGTCACCGGTGAAATAGCAGAAAATTCAAATCATCTATGGCCGATTTAAGTGCTCTGCGCCTACTAGCTGCAGAGAGTCCTCAAGATAATACAGTTTAATGAGTAAGTTGAAGATTTTGCAGATGCTAAATGCAGGAAGAACAACTTTTTGTAAATATTGTAATGTGATGCATACCTATGATGTATGACTTGCCAGTTACAATTACTTGTGTAATGTTCTTACAGTCAATAAAATTGAGAAAAAAAAATCAGAGAAGTGTCTTCTTCGGAACCTAACTTATATTTTTTGTAGAACAAAATCAGTTTATCATTCTTTTCAGTTTACTTTCTTATTTGTCATATAAGTTAGTATCTATGTTGAGGGGCCCTTGAACCTGAAGTGCCCGGGTCCCCCAGGTCTAAATCTGGCACTGGTTCAGAGGGAACAGACACAAGTTGAAGGGTAAGAAACTATTTGAAAGGAAGGACTGGAACTCTATTTTGTAGCCTGAGGAGACAACCTTTCGAAGATCCAACTGTGTCCTTCAAGGAAGAGTAAAAAGGAAGAGAAACACGTGTATCCTTCTTCCACACAGAGCTTTTCTTTATGGGATGAAACAAATGTTTTGTCTGTTGTACAACTATTTGAAACAGAAGTTGCATTTTGTCACCCTGTTGTTGTTTTATAAAGAATAAACAAATGATCAACAGGACAAATGCTCTTTTTTTTGTGTCACCGTCCTTTTTTTTGATTAAGTCTTATTCTCATGTGCTGCAGCCCTTGCTGCTCAGTGGATCGCTTTTCAGAGAGCATTTGACAGGTAGCAAGGACCGCGATATGTCACCGACTCACTGCCTGTTTAACCAAGGCTAAACCACTGGGAGGGTTGCACATTGCCCTATACACTTAAATGGTACCACCGAATGAGACATGCAGCTTCATTTTTACTGAGGTTTGTGTACAGCCCTAAGCAGCTGCATTTCCTTCTGGTAGGTGGGTAGTTGGGGAGGCACCCCTTGCACCTCTTGGTTGCCCATTGAATAAGCCGTGGCTAAATTATTGCATTTCCTTTATAAACAGATCCAGAAGCACTTTAGTTCTGTGCACCTGTCGGGGGTCGAGCTCACGAAGATGGGACAGCAGCTTCTGGGCAGTTATCCCGTACACTTCCATATGACTGGAGCAGTGGATGAAGAAGGCGGCTACAGTCCCTCAACATATATTGACAACCTAGCCATCCACCATTGCTTTTCCAGATGTGTCGCTATTCATGCTACTCATGGTCTGCTGGTATGAGACCTTCAAATTCTTATACATCAATAACTCCTATCAGCCATTCCTGTCCATAAAACCTTATTATCTGTCTTTCACAACATTCTGTGCCTTCTACCTATAATATAATAGATGTCATGAAATCAGATTTAAAAAAAAAGTCCTTTATGATCAGCTCCACCTAAAGCCCTACTCCTAGCAAAAAAAAAAAAAACTACTCCTGCAATGCACCCTTCCCAGCACTGCAAGGATTAAATGCTCAATAATTCTAGGGGTGCATGACTAAAGTGTCATACTTACCTTATATCTTGCACTAGCAAGGTCCCACCAGCAGCATAAATGGTCCCACAAAGCCTTCCCTCTAAGGCACTCCTGGCCACCATTGCACTTCAGCCTCCTCCACATACATTCCAGAGTTAATAGCCTTGCATTGTGCGTGATGACACCAAGGAACTGCTTGCAGCCTGCAGCTTCAGGAAGAGGAGAACAGCACCAAGGTAAGCAATACTGCCTGTTCCAGTACTCCCAAGATATAATGGACTTTTAACCCTTGGGGCGCGGGGGGCTATTGCAGGGGTAGATTTTGTCTAATTGGTGGAATCTTGGTTTTAAAGGTGGACTCCAGGCAAGCAGCTAAATACACTGTTGAAATACATATACCATATCTTTGCTTATTACTTACCGAAGCTGGCTGTGCAGAGTTAAAAATAAATAAAGAAATATAATAAATATATATATATATATTTTTTTTTTGCCCAGTTTATGTATATCCATTTGTTGCTTTTTGGTTGCACTGAACCTTTAGGTAAAGGATACCATTGGTTATGACACCCTCGGACACTGTTTTTTCCTGGAAGATGGTGTGGAGCAAAGAAACACTTTTTATCACAACCTCGGACTAGTGACCAAGGCTGGGACCATCCTGCCTACAGACCGCAATGAAGCCATGTGCTTAGCAATGCGGGACCATGTGTATGGGGATTATGTGCCTGTGCCCAGCACTGACTGCATGTGAGTAGGCATCACTTATATAAAGCACCTCTGTTATTTATACTATATGTATCAGCAATATTTAATATAAATGTAACATTTCCTTTACATCTGATTAGAATGAGATCTGCGCCATCTGCGTTCACAGTTTTGTCTTGTGTGTTTGAATTGCTGACCCACAATAGTTAGGTGAATATTCATCGTAAGTTTTATGTTTTATTGTTCCTTGAATTGTCTTCGCAGGGCAGTCAGCACATTTTGGATCTCAAACCCTAATAACAACCTAATTGGAAATGCTGCAGGAGGAGCACAGGTCAGTATAAGGGGATATACACCATATGTGTGCTTTTATTTAGGATCTCCACTTCTTTCACATCTAGGAGAAATTCATATATTTAAAAAAAATGTAAAAAAAACAAAGACAGAAGGAGTTAGGGCATGCCACCGCACATGTATGGTGGTGCTATTAAATGATAAACCTAGCTCAGGAGACATGGCGTGAACAACCCCTTTAAGGAAAAAGTTCCCCTTCCCTAAGTTAGGTATCACATTATGTTGTTTGGAAGAGAACATAAGAAAAGTGAAAAAATTTAATTGTGTTTAAATCAAACACCAGAAAAGCCCAGGACCATCAATGGAACTAATACCAATAATGCATTCCACCCAATGGTGTTGCTGTGTTTCTGGATTGCCAGCCACATAGTAGATGAACTGTGATGCTATACACAGGTAACCTGTGTACTACCCCAATACATTATACTATATACTACCCCAATACATTATACTATATACTACCCCAATACAATATACTGTATACTACCCCGGTGCAGTATACAGTGTATACTACCCAGGGGCGTGCAGTTAGGGGAGGCAGGTGAGGCAGAGCCATGAACATAAAAAAAAAAGAAACTATCGACTGCGAGAATCGTAGCTTGGAGACCTGGGGTCACAATTAGGGGTAGGTAGCTGAAGTCCTACCCCACCACTGGTAAAGAATTTGGGGCTCCTATCATCTATGGTTCTGGAGATACGGGGCTCCTTGTGCAGCCTGTTAGAAGCTACATACACAGCAGCCAGTTTAAATACAAGCTGACACACTGTGTTTGCAGCAGACTGAGAGGATGAGTTCACAGTGCCTCTCCTCACTTCTTGTCAGAGGCACTGAACTCAAAGGACAGCTTGGAGCCTTATGCAATGGTAAAGCACCATTGGCCCAAGCTGTCCAATAAAAATGCTGCAGTGGAGGCACGCCTCACTCAGTGTCATAGAAGGGGGCATGTGTCTAAAAGACAAATACTCCCTTCCAGCCCAGCCCTCTTAACTACAAGGGAATACATGGGTTTATGTGTATACGATTTACCCACAATCCCATGTTTTTCTCACAGTGTTAAGAATGAGAATCTGCTGCTGCTGAAAATGTACAAGCTAAATCATATATTATTATACTATATATGTATAAGATAATCATGTATTATTTATCTATTTACTGTGAAATTACTGGTTTGAAGTCATACCTTCAAACTTCAGTAATTTGTCTATTAAGTCACCTGCTTGAGCACAGTTTTTTTAAAATAAAGTAAAATGCCTTAAAAATAATATATAATAATTATTTGTATATTACTTACTGATGGTAATTAACCCCTTGCCACACAGGCCAATCCTGATACTTCTCTCCTACATGTAAAAATCATAATTTTTTTTGTTAGAAAATTACTCAGAACCCCCAAACATTATATACGGTATATATATATATATTTTTTTTTTGGTTTGTTTTTTTTTGTTTTGTTTTAGCAGGCACCCTTTTTATATTACACAGTATTTGCGCAGCAATTTTTCAGACATGTTTTTTTTTTTTAAATAATGTTTCACGAAAAAAAAAAAAAGTAAAGTTAGTCAGATTTTTTGTATAATGTGAAAGATGATGTTACGCCAAGTAAATAGGTATCTAACATGTCACGCTTTAAAATTGTGCACACTTGTAGAATGGTGCCAAACTTCAGTACTTAAGAATCTCCACAGACAACGCTTTAAAATTTTTTAGAGGTTACCTGTTTAGAGTTACAGAGGACGTCTAGCACTAGAATTATTGCTCTCGCTCTAACGTTTGTGGCGTATGTAACCTGTGTGTATCTGGCTCTGATACCAGCCAGTGCCTCACCAGTCACTGACCTCACCGCACCTCCCTGATACTACCCCAGTACAATATAAACTGTATGGTACCTGCGTACAATATAAACTGGGAATGATTCACTGGGGATGATTCAAAGGCAAATAAACTGTGCACTTGATAAAGTTTCGTTGCTCCAGAGCTTTGTAAATGAGGGGAAGCACTGCTGACTTCCATCATCCAATCATGTGCAAGCAAAAGTGAAGCTTCACCTAATTTGCTAAGGTCTGGAGCAATTGCATTTGGAGAGTGAACCGTTTATTTTCCTTTAGTAAATCAACCCTTTTGTATACTACCCCAATGCAGTATATAGTGTATACTACCCCAATGCAGTATATAGTGTATACTACCCCAATGCAGTATATAGTGTATACTACCCCAATGCAGTATATAGTGTATACTACCCCAATGCAGTATTTAGTGTATACTACCCCAATGCAGTATATAGTGTATACTACCCCAATGCAGTATATAGTGTATACTACCCCAATGCAGTATATAGTGTATACTACCCCAATGCAGTATATAGTGTATACTACCCTAATGCAGCATATAGTGTACACTAACCCAATTCAGTATATAGAGTACACTAACCCAATTCAGTATATAGAGTACACTAACCTAATGCCGTATATACAGTACACTAACCCAATGAAGTATATAGAGTACACTAACCCAATGCAGTATATAAAGTACACTAACCCATTGAAGTATATAGAGTATATTACCCCAGTGCAATATATATGTAGTGTACACTACTCCAATGCAGTATATACTGTATACTACCACAGTGCAATCCCTTTGGTACATATACTCCAAGCAGAAGGCAACACAGGTAAGAATGTATTTTTTTTCAGTCCAAACAGGGTTGCAGCACATCTATAGGGAGTTTAGTGAAATCTGTCGCAGGTACAGCTTACAATTGGTGTTATAGTATCAGGCATCCATGTTCTTTCTTAGATTGTAACCTGAATCTGTGGATTACACAATAAATCTTCTGCTTTGTGGTGTTTCTGGATTCCAATCATATGTAGGTTTGGCTGCTGAGAGCGGCACTGTTTATTTGCTCCCTTCCATAACTGATAGTGTATTTATATGGAGTCTTATGACTGTGTATTTTCTCATTATCATTCCTGTAAATATTGTGTTTAGAAAGCTGATAGTCCTTTGCACACAGCTTGTTTATAGCGTATACTTTAGTTTGTTAGTTTTTCGCTTCCCCTGATATAATCTAATAAAAATTTGCACCGATAATAAACATGTAAAAAAATTGTATAATTATATATGAGCGGGGTAGACCATTCCTAGCTTCCCCCGAGCGTTCCCTGAAATTGGGGTGTTCTACTGGGTGGCACAAGTCATTTACTCTTTTTTTTAACTTTATTGCCTTTTTAATAAATGTTCTTCACCACATGAACTGATGTTTTCTAAATTATCAGATGCCTGTTTTCTATACAGAAAGTCTGTAATTTATCTCTCCGTATAATTATTGGTGTATAGTATATTCAGGAACTTTGCAATTTTATATGTCTGCAGACTGTAATGTGTGATGAGTTTTATTGGGTTACTATATATATGTTTAGTTGTACAGGTGTGTCCCACTCCAGATCACCTGGGTGGTACAAATTCCTTTTGTTACAAGTTGTGAAGTCCAATCTATCCAGGTGTAATTGCTTACTGAAACCATATAAAATGTATTCAGACATTGCATAGATCAGTGATATCACACAACGTACAGCAAACTATAGTAGCCAGTGGAGTATAGGGAGGTGATAATTGATAGTAGCAAATTCAATATCTCTATACCGGGGATCAGCAACCAGTAGATCGTGGACAGGTGATTGGTAGATCGCAGTCTGGGCTTGCTGACCCAATATTCCAAAGCATCAAACAGGGTGATAATTGATAGTAGCCTATTTTATTATATGGAGTATAGGGAGGTGATAATTGATGGTAGCCTATTCAGTTTTCTCTTTACTGTATGGAATATGTGCAAGTGGCAACTGATAGTAGCCACTATAAATATATGAGGTATAGGGAGGTGATACATGATAATAGCCTCTTAGCTATGTGAATTATGTTGAGCAGATAATTGATAGCAGCCAATTCAATTTCTCTTCATAGTATGGAGCCTAGGAAGGTGATAATTGCATACTGTATACTTTATTTAAACTTGACAATTATTTAATTGTATGATAATGCTGCAGTGCGTTTTTTTGTATTGCCTTCATGAAATGCAACCTACAACTAAATATCATGGCATTAACGACAAACCCTTTGCCTTACTGATTTTCTGTTCAGGATGTTGGCATCTGGTTCATATTCCATAGAATTCCAACGGGTCTTTCAGAGGGGCATTACCCAGAGGGCCAATCAGAATTTACCCCCTTGGGTATTTTTCACAACAACAGAGTACACTCTAATTTCAAGGTAAGTGAGCATTCCATTTGTCAAACTATCTAATATATTAAAGTAGTACTGAAGGCAAAACTTTTTTTTTTCATTTTGGACTAAGTACAGGAGGGTTATTATAACCCCTGTTAGATTTCCTTTTACATCTGTGTCCCACTGGGGAAACTTCCCTTCACTTCCCTTTCATAGCCACAGCAGAAAGTAAAAGGAAATCATTCCAAAGTGAGGGAGTTCCTTGGTTATCACCAGAACTAGTTTACCCATTGGAAGATTTTCCCCTCTTTTCCTGTTCTGATGGCAACCCATAACTTGGTATTGTCTTCCATGTTCAGTTTCTGTGATAATGGTAAGGAGTGCCATACCAAATTCATAAAGGAGTCCAAAACAGAATTAATGGTTCACAAGGACAGTCAATGCATTTTGGAGAGAAACAATTCATCAAGGCTTAGTAATGTTTCAGTTTCCCTGGTATAATTCTTCCCCATCTGATTATTTTGTAAGCAGTAAGTTCAAGATGTCTTTGGTATCTGCTTAACTAAATCATTCAAACATATGCAAACATTACTGAGCCCTAATGAAGGGGAGCGTATTTTGCCCCAAAACATGTCTGGGAATAATTAAAGCCGTTTTGGACTTCTCTATTCATTTTATCTGGCGCTCCTTCTTTAGGTTTAAGCTCTAAGTGACGTTCCTGGGTGCCCATTGAAGGGTAGACCTGGTTGCATATGAGCCACCTAACCAGAAAGGATGAGGTCTTCAAGTAATTGCCATCCTTCCCTTTACTACTCTGTCAATAAGAATTGAAGCCCCAGTGCCTTTTGGATGTATCCTCTGACTCGTTTTTTAGTACCTCTCCACTCTATCCAAAGCTAAAAAAAAGTTTGGCCTTCAGTTATACTTTAAATCATAAAACATTTTCATGGAAGTTCACATTTTTAACTCTTGTCTTCTTCTAGGCTGGATTATTCATTGGAAAAGGAGTCAAAACAACAGAAGCAAATGCAGAGAACCCCAGAGAGTATCTCACGGTGGACAATGCACGGTGAGTCCTCGGTTGTCTGCACCAGACTGAGGTATCATTGTGCAGGCTGAAACAATATTGTTTTAGTAAATGTTATAGCACCAAGAACAGAGAGTTCAGTCCTTCAGACGTCTCTGGTTCCTTGTGAATTGATCATTCACATTCCTGGGATAATTGTTTCACTCTGATTCTTGGATCTCTTTTGTAGTAAATGGGTAGTATTTCTCATAGAATAGCATATTGTGAATGATGTGTGGGTATTACTGATATTTTATCTATTTTTACTTATCTGACCTATATGTTAATATTTGGCATTGCATTGGTCCATATTTTATATATATTTATTTACATATACATGAGGCAGACTTTTTGTTCTCCTTATACTATGTATGCAGGCTTTGCTTCCTCCTTTGTAGCACTGCCTAACACCTTATATCCTCTCCACCCCCCCAGTCCCCACTGTACTTACCTCCATGGGTGATGAGCTGTCAGTGCCCACTCAGCCGATGTTGCAGTCTAGATATTTGAAATCCCTGCTCTTCCTTCCTTCTTTTCTTCTGGGATGGATCAGAGCAATTCTGACTGGTCAGTGACCTTTCTGACTAATCATAATCACTCAGATCTGGTCTGGAAGCCCTACAGAAAGAAGGAAGCACTTTATATTAATCAGTTAGTTTTATTTCAATTCAGCCAGCGAGCAAACACGGGGGGGGTGGAAGAGCTTCCCCCCAAGCCCCCCCCTTCCCCCGGGACATTTTAGCTGATTGGCTGCAGCCACTGATCAGTGATGGCCCGTCCATTTGGGGCGCACAGGCACCACCCCCCCCCATCCATGCGTCCGGCCCCCTGATCTACATACAGGGTACTGGACTATGGATTCCAATGGGGGGAGTGTTTTTTTTTAAACACGTGATTAGGCTCTAATAGGCTTCAAAAAAGGGTGGGCTCGGGGCGCAGAGCACTGCGCTCTAAGCCCACCTACTTGTGTGACAGTAGCGAATGAATATTTGCTATTTTCACCTCCAATCAGGAGGTGGGTCGTGAGGCCTATTTCCTAATTGGCCAAAACATCAGGTGATCCTATTGGACGTCTAGCGCCTAGGAAGAAGAGACTGGAGACGCACGGCCATGGAGGGGTCCGCCCGCTGTGCTGGAGGACACTAGAGCCGCTGCCTGCAGCCCGCCACCCACCGACTAGATGGCGTAAGTCCCGGACTGAACGGCAGACAATGGGGGAGGGGGGTTGTTAGTGCCGTGCCACCTGAGGAGGCCCAGGGGGGTGGTTGTTTGCCCCCCCAAAATAATATCCACCAGCCACTGTTGCCACTGATCATTAGAACATTTTCCAACCTGTCCCTTAAGCCCGGTACTCAGTATAGGTTTTTTCCCGTTCAACCCAGCAGGTTGAATGAAAAAAAAACTGTCAGCTCCGGTCGGAGCCGCTGTACTAACCATGTGAAGTAAGTAGATTGATCTCCCCCGCTGAGCTGTTGTGTTCTGACCACCCGTCAGAACACTCCAATCAGCGCTCTCTGCCATTGGCTGAGAGCCCTGATCAGGAGTCGGTCAACTGCTGGTTTTCCTGCATGCACGACCGTTTCGCCGGCTTCTGTCAGACAGACTGACATACACATTGGCTGAATGTCGGACATTTTTTTTTGAACCAGCAAATATCTCCCAACATTCGGCCTGTGTGTACCCGGCTTTAGACAGAAACAATCAACTTCTATCGAGTGGGTGAGCCCCAGCAGTTTGCAGATGTCATTGTGAACCAGTGTGCGATTCAGGTGTGAGGTGGGAGCTGGCACTGAATCCCAGGGTTTTTTGCATCACACCAGTGTGAACCGGGACTATGGCCAGCTATACAGATACTCTCACAATGCAAGCAGTGCCGGGAAAAGGTCATCTAGAGCGGTGGTTCCCAACCCTTTCCTCAAATACCCCAACAGGCCATGTTTGCAGGTTTTCCTTTATCTTGCACAGGTGCTTTAAATCAAAGTCAATGGCATGGTATTTTGGACAGCTATTTATCTAAGAGAAATTCCCAAAATATGTCCTGTTGGGGGGTGTTGGAAGGACAACAGAATGTAATGTAGAGTACTCTGAATTATATACTGTTTGCATTATACTTATCTATGCAGCAGGTGGCGCTGTAGTATTATAGTGTTATAGTGTGTATTCTATGCTATAACAGGATGTACCGCCTATCTAAGTTCAGTGCACTTGTTTGTGGTTAGATCCTGTTTCTCATAATGTAAAGACATGTTCTGATACTCCTCCATAAAGTAAAGCATGTTGCTGTATACAAGAAGCTACCAGCGCATAATTCAATACCCTGCCAACAGTGGGTACTTGAGGACTGAGGTTGAGAACCACTGATCTAGAGCTCAGGGCGAACATGCCAAACTGCGGGGGGGGGGGGGGGGGGGGGGGGGGGGGGGGGGGGGGGGGGGGGGGGGGGGGGGGGGGGGGGGGGGGGGGGGGGGGGGGGGGGGGGGG
>BLSH010376701.1:643098-665609 GCA_018402905.1 Glandirana rugosa
GACACGTCTTAATTACCTTTCACCAAAATAAAAACGTTTTATTCATGTAATTACGATATAACCATGTATACCCCTCGATTCTAAAATGATGAGATATCCCGGAATTAGTCGATACTGTCGTTTTTGTTCCCAGGAGATTACGAAAAGGTGAGATCTCCCTGAACTAGTCGATACTGTCGATTATGTTTCCAGACGATTTCACAATGATGAGATATCTCGGAATTAGTCGATACCGTCAATTATTTCCAGACGATTGTGTAAAAGTGAGTTATCCAGAATTAGTCGATACTGTCGTTTTTGTCCTCCCTCTAGAGTGGAAAAGCATTAGAGGACCCTTGTTTTTGCTGTCATAGCTGATTAAGGCCCTATAGAGTAGTAAAATCTTAGCTCCCCATATGTACCAATATAGCATTAATGTACTTATTTTGCAAAAATAAAACCACTTTCCATTAATTCTGCACAGGCTTATCTCACTCTCTTCATAGCTGTTTAAACACACTGCTCGATTACTTCTGCCTTACTTCCTGGATAGACTTTAGGTCATAACTCAGGAAGGAGTTGACCAGCTGATCTCATTAGCACACACCCTGCATCATCTACCTTCAGCTGGTCAACTCCTTCCTGTGTCATGACCTAAAGTCTGACCAGGAAGTAAGGCAGAAGTAATGAAGCAGTGTGTTTAAACAGCTATGAAGGACGAAGAGTGTGAGGTAAGCAGGTGTAGAATTAATGGAAAGCTGCTTTAGTTTTGCAAAAAAGTACATTAATTCTATACTGGTACATAGGAGAGCTTGAATTTAGAACAAGAAAGAAAAGGCGAACTTAGCCTTTAACGCCCTATAGAGTGGAAGCACATTAGTGGGCCTCTGTATTAGCTGTCATAGCTGATTAAACCATATAGTGTGGAAACGCGTTAGTGGGCCTCTGTATTAGCTGTCATAGCTGATTGAGGTCCTATAGAGTGGAAACACGTTAGCGCATCTCTGTATTAGTTGTCATATCTGATTAAGACCTATTGAGTGGAAATGTGTTAGCAGACCTCTGTGTTAGCTGTCAAAGCTGATTAAGGCCCTGTAGAACAGAAACACATTAGCAGACCTTTTGTATTGACTGTCTTAGCTGATTAAGGCCCTATAGAGTGGAAATATGTTGATGACCTATGTATTGGCTGTCATAACTGATTAAGGCCCTATAGAGTGTAAACACATTAGCGGACCTCTGTATTGGCTGTCATAGCTGATTAAGGCCCTATAGAGTGGCAATGCATAAACAAACCTCTGTATTAAAGAAAAAGAATGTGACCTGGCATAGCCACAGTAATAAGCCTCCATCCCTGGCTGTGAAGCATATAGAAAAAAAGAGAGGAAGAGTGGGACTTTAAATGAGGCTAATTGCTGCAAAAATAGGTGTATGGACAATATATATATAATGATAAAAATCTTTATTGTATCCAATACAGTTCCATGGTATAGAAATGCATAATACATTTTCAAAACATTAGCACAACCATATACAATTGGCTGACATAATGATAAAAATATACCATGGACATATACATTATATAGGATGATGATGCATAGTTATACATATACATACAACTGAATACATGCTGGATAAAACGCCGAACTGTCTTGGCATCACATGAATAGAAAAACTATTTGCGCGTTTCGTGAATCGTGTTCACTCAGGAGTATGGATGCAAAAATTCAATGCAAGTACATAAAAAAATCCGATATATAAATATAAATATAATAAACCCCTCATAAAACTTGGGGGGGGGTGAATTCCTGAATGTTCCAAAAAAGTTAGTTGAACTAGTACTTACAGATCAGCCCGAGAACAAAACTGGCTCACAAGAGGGTAAAAGGATTGGAAGAGGGGCGCCCTCTTGCCCATTGCCCATTGTATATGGTTGTGCTAATGTTTTGAAAATATGCAGTTAAAAAAAAAAGTATGTGAACCCTTTGGAATGATATGGATTTCTGCACAAATTGGTCATAAAATGTGATCTGATCTTCATCTAAGTCACAACAATAGACACTCACAGTCTGCTTAAACTAATAGCACACAAATAATTAAATGTTACCATGTTTTTATTGAACACACCATGTAAACATTCACAGTGCAGGTGGAAAAAGTATGTGAACCCTAGACTAATGACATCTCCAAGAGCTAATTGGAGTGAGGTGTCAGCCAACTGGAGTCCAATCAATGAAATGAGATTGGAGGTGTTGGTTACAGCTGCCCTGCCCTATAAAAAACACACCAGTTCTGGGTTTGCTTTTCACAAGAAGCATTGCCTGATGTGAATGATGCCTCGCACAAAAGAGCTCTCATAAGACCTACGATTAAGAATTGTTGACTTGCATAAAGCTGGAAAGGGTTCTAAAAGTATCTCCAAAAGCCTTGCTGTTCATCAGTCCACGGTAAGACAAATTGTCTATAAATGGAGAAAGTTCAGCACTGCTGCTACTCTCCCTAGGAGTGACCATCCTGTAAAGATGACTGCAAGAGCACAGCGCAGACTGCTCAGTGAGGTGAAGAAGAATCCTAGAGTGTCAGCTAAAGAGTTACAAAAGTCTGTGGCATATGCTAACATCCCTGTTAGCGAATCTACGATGCGTAAAACACTAAACAAGAATGGATTTCATGGGAGGATACCACAGAGGAAGCCACTGCTGTCCAAAAAAAACATTGCTGCATGTTTACAGTTTGCACAAGAGCACCTGGATGTTTCACAGCAGTACTGGCAACATATTCTGTGGACAGATGAAACCAAAGTTGAGTTGTTTGGAAGAAACACACAACACTATGTGTGGAGAAAAAGAGGCACAGCACACCAACATCAAAACCTCATACCAACTGTGAAGTATGGTGGTGGGGCATCATGGTTTGGGGCTGCTTTACTGCGTCAGGGCCTGGACGGATTGCTATCATCGAAGGAAAAATGAATTCCCAAGTTTATCAAGACATTTTGCAGGAGGACTTAAGGCCATCTGTCCAGCAGCTGAAGCTCAACAGAAGATGGGTGTTGCAACAGGACAACGACCCAAAGCATAGAAGTAAATCAACAACAAAATGGCTTAAACAGAAGAAAATACACCTTCTGGAGTGGCCCAGTCAGAGTCCTGACCCTAACCCGATTGAGATGCTGTGGCATGACCTCAAGAAAGCGATTCACACCAGACATTCCAAGAATATTGCTGAACTGAAACAGTTCTGTAAAGAGGAATGGTCAAGAATTACTCCTGACCGTTGTGCACGTCTGATCTGCAACTACAGGAAACGTTTGAAGTTATTGCTGCCAAAGGAGGTTCAACCAGTTATTGAATCCAATGGTTCACATACTTTTTCCACCTGCACTGTGAATGTTTACATGGTGTGTTCAATAAAAACATGGTAACATTTAATTCTTTGTGTGTTATTAGTTTAAGCAGACTGTGATTATCTATTGTTGTGACTTAGATGAAGATCGGATCACATTTTATGACCAATTTGTGCAGAAATCCATATCATTCCAAAGGGTTCACATACTTTTTCTTGCAACTGTATTATGCATTTCTATACCAAGGAACTGTATTGGATACAATAAAGATTTTATCATTATATATATATTGTCCATACACCGATTTTTGCAGTAATTAGCCTCATTTAAAGTCCACCTTTCTCTCTTTTTTCTACCTCTGTATTAGCTTATTGTTTTTGTATGAATACATTTTGGAACTCATAACGGAGTTTGGAACTATTACAGAACAAATCAAGAAAATCAGCAATTTAGGAATTTTGGATTCACTGGAATATTTGCGAACCGATATATAAAAATCCTAAATTGTAGTTATCTTCATAGACTATTCTGCATGCATGCATTCAATGCAAAGCAGTGTAAGCATCACAAGTTCTAAAAGTTGTTATGTTGTCATGTGAAGTTTTATTGAAAATCCTGAAATTCTTGCAGTGTCTCATCAGTTTGTTATCGTCCTGGTCGATCTTGTACGTGTTTAAAATGATATTTGCTGCAGGGAAAGTTACGCAATCATCTTGATAATACAAGAATGAGCTGGTTTTCTATACCAGACAGTTCGGCAGTTAAGATAGTGACATTAATATCGCGTTTTGTGACATTTTGCTGGCGGCTTCATTATTTACAAATGTCTTTGCAATGTATGATGACAACTATAAATGCAAGTCTCTGTTACGCGGTTTTTATAATTACTCAGGACATAAGCTAAATTTACTAATACAGATACAGGGAGCTGGTGCACCAAATCTAGAACTTTCTTAATTAACCACAGTGTCTTATCGTGATGCTCTGGCATCCAGAGTGAAGATCATACCACATCTGTGAAACGAATGCTAATTTGAGCTATGCCCTATTTATTTGCTGCAGATGGAGTCATTAAATGGTGCTATGATCTTCTCAGATAAATCATTTTCCTAATCCAAATATTAACCACAGCATAACAAGAAGATAGTTTATTACTTATTAAAGCCAAAGAAGTCTGCATTGAATTAGGGAGGCATTTAATGAATTTGCCTATGAAATGTTGGCGCACATTGCACAACTATAGTATAATCTTTCATTCTGTCTCTAGGTTGAACTCAAAGTATTTTTTGGTCGCTCTGGGCAGTGGTTTGGATCCAATGACTATGATGGTGACAAGGTCTCAATCTTTCATGACCTGGATGGCTCACTGACTGGTTACAGTGATACATTTGTTGGTCGAGCAGACAATTACATCCTACGTCATCCAGGGTGCCTTACCGTGCCAAGGTGGAATGGAGTGGTATGTAAGAGCCAATATGCACAGGTAGGTGAAAAATAATAGAATTGATTTCTATTGCAATTATAACATCCATGTACTTTTTAGTTCATGCCTATTGCCAATTGTCCTATAATTAATATGAAAATATATGGACATATAATGAGCATTCTTCTTTTTAGAGATAAAGTAAATGTAAACCCTATCTGGATAACTTTTAATTTGCTAAAGAACTGCGTATAATAAACACAGTAAAGCAGTATGGCCCTTTAACCTTCCTGGCGGTATTCCCGAGTGTGGCTCGGGGTGTAATTTCAGTACCATTAGCGGTAACCCCGAGCCACACTCGGGATCGCATCGCTGGATCCAAGGCAGCGTTACTCACCTTGTCCCCAGGATCCAGCGATGTCCCCCCGCTGTGTCCTCCGCCCGATGCCTCTGTGTGCCGGGCTCCGTTCCCTGCGAGCGCCGTGTCGCACGGGGCGGAGACCGGCGGCAAATTCAAAAAGTGAAACACACAGCAAACATACAGTACACTGTAATCTGTAAGATTACATTACTGTATGAAATCATTTCACATCCCCTTTGTCCCTAGTGGTTTGGCCAGAGCCAGGGGCGTAACGATAGTGGTTGCAGGGGTTGCAATTGCAACCGGGCCCCATGGTCTAGGGGGCCCATGTGCCTCCCTTGTACACCTGAATAGGAGGGATGGCGGGGGTGGCATTTAGAGGACTCAATCTCCTCCATTTTCCTCTGTCCAGTTTACTTGTCTTCTGCTGTTCCCAGGGCCCCTGTGTGCTTCCCTGGTCCCACTGGGGCCTGCTGCAGAACTTGTGAAAGGGCCCCACTGCAGTACCATAATAAAGGGACCCACGATAGGCGTAAAGGGCCCCAGGATCAGTGGGAAGAGGGAAGGGCCCTGGCCAGGGGTCAGGGGGGCCCTTCATAATTTCTTGCACCGGGGCCCTGAAGGTTCTAGTTACGCCTCTGGCCAGAGCCCTGCATGCACTTTTATATTATAAATGTCATTCTTTCTGCCTGGAAACTTGAGAATGTCCATAGCATCCAAAAGTGTCCCTTTACGTCAAAAGTGGTTTTTGATCAGCTAGAAAACACCGATAGTAAATAAGAATCATTTGCAGAATTGAGTGATACTGATTTTTGGGGAAATTTATCATCAGACACTGAAAGTGACGACAGCGACAATTCTGCAACTGAGCAAATTTCAGTGATTTTGGTTTGATTACATTATTGAATACATTTTAGTACTATTACGTTATTATTTATTATATTATAATTTATGATTTCATGTTTCAAACTTTTTCAAACCCAGGATGTCTACTAGACTCTTGCTTGGACATATTTAAGGGAGTTATTCCTAAGAAATACAGGCCTACAATATAAAACGCCAAATTTCCATGCAAAATAATGTACCGCTTTCAGCACCAAAAATCTGAAATAATCATACCGCCAGGGAGGTTAAAAGGTCCTGCGTTCGATTTAAAAAGATCTGCTGCCAGTTTTGGTAGCTTTACCAAAATATGCAGCAGATTCAGGTAGTTCTTAATACTTTACTTTTAAAAGTAAAATTACTGCTCTAAATTAAAAAAATAATTACCTCCAGATCATAGGTACCAAAACTGGAGGCAATTAAGACCAAATATAACATGGTGTACGTAGACAGGCAGGGTACCTGTCTCTGTACTTCAAGTTGGGCAGAGTGTCTGTCTCTGTATGTGGTGTAGCAGGGTGCCTGTCTCTGTACGTCAAGTTAGGCAGAGTGTCTGTCTCTGTATGTGGTGTAGCAGGGTGGCATATTTGCCGCTGCTACCCTCTCTCCTACCCATCCGTCCCTGGTTGTCAAGGACATTGCCGATAGATTCTTGGCCGTTAGTCATGCTAAATAAAATTACTGCTTCAAATTAAAAAACATAATTACCTCCAGATCACAGATATCAAAACTGGAGGCAATTAATATCAACTTTAATATGGTGCAAAGAGACAGGCAGAGTGCCTGTCTCTGTACACTAAGTTGGGCAGAGTGCCTGTCTCTGTACACCAAGTTAGGCAGAGTGCCTGTTTCTCTACACCAAGTTAGGCAGAGTGCCTGTCTCTGTACGTCAAGTTAGGCAGAGTGTCTGTCTCTGTATGTGGTGTAGCAGGGTGGTATATTTGCCGCTGCTACCCTCTCTCCCACCCTCCCTGGTTTTCAAGGACAGTGCTAATAGATTCTTGGCTGCCAGTGATGCTAACAGTGGGTGGAGCCTGGTGGGAAAGCTGCTACACTAGTTTCCCATCAGTTTTGCTCTCTCCTTGTGATTGACTGAAGGCAGTGGGAGGAGTCTATAACCAATAGCAGGCTGTCTTTTAGCTATGGCTTCGCTCACTGCCTGCTATCAATCCAAGCAGTAGTCCTGGTGGGGAACTAGTGCCTCTGAATCCCCGTCAGGCTCCAATCACCCAGCTTTAACACTCCTTGGCTGCTGAGCTATGTTTGTGACTGCTGCAGCAGCAGGAGGGAGCTCAGCTGCATCATATGGACACTCCAGTCTCATTGCACCTCTACATGGGATGCTTGCCACAAATTCATGTTTCCAACAGGTACACGAATCTCTCTCCTGCAACAACATTTTTTGTGTGGTGTCCCAGGCACTCTTTATAAATTCACCAGTGGGGGTGATGACACAGCCAGTTGGAGTCTCCACCAGCGGTGCATGTGGCAGAGTAACAATGCAGGACCACAACTGGGTGACAGTTTTCATACCATGTCTAGGGGAAGTTCCTTCATGGTACACCAAATAATGCTTGTGTTAAAAGTTGCAGTTTTTTTTAAGAATATTAAAAACAATTTTTGAAACTCGTTAATATGTTAAAGCTTATTCATCATTTAATTGATTGGGTTTACACCAACTTTAATTGCATTTTATTGCTGTTTACCCATTTCATTTTACGCAGTAATTCATGTGTAACACCTGACTTCAACGCAGTGCTTTGGTTCCTTCCTTCTCATATACTGTAGTAGAAATATGTTGTGATTTTATTTAGTGATTATGTTTGTTAGGAAAGTAAAGTGCCTTGGATTTAAGAGAACATAATAGAGTTTTATTGCCCTTGTGTTCAGTGATGAGGTTCAGTTAGGCAGTTGTAATTAGAGTAATCTAAAATAGTGAAGACTAATATGAGTCTAAGATAAATACATACATTTGTAGGATGTACTGTTCCATTAAACAAAAAGAGATTTATGTTACTTTGTGCTGTTTAAGGAAAAACTTCAGTTGCTTTCTCTGGCCTCATCACTGTAAGCTCTACCCTTACAGCTGCCCCTGCTCCTGTACATACCTGGAGAATAATAGAATATAAGAGGGAATAGGAGGCCAGGAGAATAATTAAGAACCATTTCTCGGTAGATGTCCACTTTCAAGGTATAGGAGTTCTCTACTGCAGCCCCTGATATCATCAAAGGCCCACACATAATGTTCAGTATAAAGGGGACTGTCAGAGAGTGCAGACTTACTAAGGGAAATGATGGTCAGAGACTGACGACATACCTCAGGTTTGGCTGAAAACTGGCTGCATGCTGAGATTAATATGCCTGAAATCAGGTTCTCACCTTGCCCACTGGTAATCGTTAAAAAGCCATAGTAGTAAATGAGACTTTTTAGATATACTAATGAATACCAAAACTTACAATTAATTATACAGGATAGTTATAATTTTATGCATTATAATTAAAATTCTGAATCTTAAGTTTTGGTTGTACATTAGCATATATCGGTACCTAAAAAGTCCTGTCTACTACTATAACATATCTAAATTCTTAGATTGACAATGTTGGTATCTTGGAAGGATCAATGGAAGGGGTCTAACAATCTATTTTGTGTGACCTTGGTTGTAATTACCCTCTTTGACTTTTAGTTATGAAATTACGAGAGGAGCTGTTATCACCCTCATTTTGGAAGAAGTAGTCAATCAATTAGTCTATCCACTGAAGCCCTGATCTATGAAAAGTGTTTTAAACATAACATTTATTGTTGCCTAGAGCTATCAGTCAGGTTCCAAATGCCATTTTTACAGTCCAGTTCAAAGTAAATCAAGCAAGCTAACTGGTTGATACGGGCAAGAGAGAGAGTAAGGGCACAGGAAATATTACATTTATACAATAATTATTATTATTATTCATACATAAAGCCTTAAAGGTTAAGTAAACCTTTTGGAACATGTTACATGTTCAAGTTTTTGCCACCAGTTCCCCCCATTCCAACCTCAGTGTGACAATGGGATTCTTCCTGAATCCACTCACAGTTTAAAAACAGCATGCTCATGTGGGGCTCTGCCCACATGTGCATGTCATTCATTCACAGTTTCCTGTGAATGAATAAAATGCGAGGGCCATGATGAGCGCTCCTGTAGTTCATTCACAAGCCCTGCAGCTTTCAAACTAACAGCGGATATGGAGGAAGGGGCTGAAATCTGCAGGGCTTGTCTGCATTGCACCCCTGATCCACTGACCGCAGGTGCAGTGCTTTCCAGACTCCTGGAAATATGGGCACTTTTTATATTTTATTGAAAGGTGAACCTATCCTTTAAGGAACAAAGTACTGCTGCCTTTGTGTCACTACACATCACTATGTAGAATACTTAACCCATAATGCAAGAGTACAATATGCATTCAGCAGAAAAAATAGAATCAGCAGTTCTTGAAATGACCCTTTTAGTCTACTTTGTCCATCCTTTGATATCTCTAGACAATTGGTCACTGGAAATCAATAAATCAGAGTGCTTACATTGATATAGGTTGGACTCCTTAAGCATGTTGGTTAAGGCACTTACTGGAAATGGGTTCCTTGCTGACAATGAGCCTAGTCAACATGATGTCTCATTTCTCTTTTGTGTTTAAGTTGAGCTTACTTTATCAATGTTTGGAAAATTCCACATACAGCAATCAGTATGCTAGGTTCAAAGCACAGTAAACCCCACAGTCCCCAACATGATTATTTATCAAAGTACATTTTCATATATTTGTATATTTATTCCACTTGTTTATTTAGTGCTAGGATAGTAGCCTGCAGGCGTTGACAGTTGACTGGTACCTAAGATGGAATAAAGGTACACAGAGACCAAGATGGCACTATTGTTATTTGGTAAAGCAGAAGTAACAATTAAAATGTGGGAGACAGTGGCAAGGAGCTTACTTACAGTTCCAAACACTATGGCAATGGAGCCTCAATATTACAGTCAACTTGGGTATAACAGCTCTTTGCAACGCTGACGGTACCTTAACACAGTCTTTGTACTTGAGAGGGCACTTTGGTAGGCAACGTTACTGGAACTGGAACTGCATCTGATGAAGGGGGTAGCTAACGGGCAGTACGGCGGTGCATATCTCTTTAGTAACCAGGTAGGCCTGTCCTCATCCCTACTCTTTAGGGTTCCTACATGGTGGAGCCAGGCTTAGTGTCCCTGCACTGTCCCTCCTCAAATCTAACTAAGTACAATACCCTTAGACATCAGGAATCCTGTCCCTACACTACCCACTATGCAAATGTGCACCAACCGCAGTGGGACAGTGTTATTTATTAACTTTGCCCTTATTGAAGATGGTCGCAAAGGTCAAGAGCGTCCAATCAGACTGCTGCTGCCCTGATGAAACCTACCGAGGTTTCAAAGACTTCCTAGGAACAAAGCTCCTCTCAACTTCCATTCCCCTCTGCACAGTGGCTGAACAGCACTGCCTACAATGAGGAGGATAAAGTGCACCTGTCTACAAACCTAATGACTGCCACAGCTATATGGACATACTTTATGGTCAATCTGTATGGAAATATACTGACGTGTCAATATATTCTGGGTTGTGGGAGGAAACTAGAGTCCAAGGAAATGCATGAAAACAAAAAAGAACATATAAACTTCATAGAGATAGTGCCCCTGGTGAGAACCAAGTCCTCCGGTGCTACAGGGAAAACAATTTAAAGTAAACCTGTACTTTTCCAATGCAGGGAAAGCAATAGATTCCCTTAAACCTGTTGCTGCCCGCATAACTCATATGTGAGGTGGCACAAGGGTGGGCTTTAATGTCCATGGACTGCACTTATATGTCACTTGGCAGCCAATGTTTCAATGCTGAGAGCATGATCACTGCGCTCGTCCAGCACAGAGACCCAGGCTGTCAAATACAGGTCTCAGTCCACAAGAACGATCGGTAGCCAATGCTACCTACTCCTGATCATGTAAACACTGTGGCAGTCAATCAGAATGGTACATGATTGATCCTTCCTCCCATCCAGGTGTTCAAAACCTTTTAAAGGGATATTGGGATCAGTGGGACGAAGTCAACGCCACCCCCGCAAGCTATTCATTAATATAAACTGTCATAGTACCACTTTTTAGTTTGGCTGCTGGGATCAAATGGAGGAGGCCTTGACTAAGCTCCAAGTTGCACCTTGGAGCTCACACAATGCTGGGGACTAGTGCCAGGGACAGTGCTTGAGCAGCCAATCACCAATCACCAGAACCACCAGAATCACCAAGGGGGTAAGTAACAAGCTCTTCAGTTACAGTATGGAAGTATTTTCTAGTATTTTTTTTCACTCCCTGTGGCTGAATTGGGCATCAATATGAGTATGTACTACAGGTTGCGGTGGTAATAAAGTAAACCCTTTCCTTAGGCTTTCATAGGTTAACAAAGCACATGTTTGCTTTAAGTTATGCACATACAAGCAACAGATAAGCCATGATAACTATATAATTGGGAACCACAAGTGTTAATGAGTCTTCAAAAACAATAAACAATCTGTAGCATTCATTACAGAGATCACCCAGAATATTGGAATCATTTCAGAAACAGTCTCCTAGACTTATAATTCAAGTCGGGACGGGATCTTGTGGTTTCAGGTATTGATTCTCTAATAATTCATTCTTCTATGTTTCTAAACAGATTATTAAAAATCTGTCCATGTGAATCTATCCTTCTCCTAGAGAAGAGCAGAACTCAACCCTGTATTTTCTTTTTAAAAACCCCCAAAAGACTTTCACCACGCTCTTGTTTGTGTAAGGAAGTTACACAGTGGGGCTGATTTACTAAAGACAAATAAACTCTTGCAAAGTGCAAATTTCCTTACAAAGTGAACAGTCTATTTGGCTTCAGTAGATCAACCCCAAGAACGTTTTCTAATTCTACCCTCATTTCCTAATTTCTTATGCCATCCAGTGCTCCAAATGGATACAGGAGATCGGGAATGAAGTGGGCTATTGGTGGATGGTTTTTCAGCATTGTAAGAGAATATCTGTAGAACTTCTTGAGATCAGTTAACCAATTTTGAAAGTATTCGATAGAATACTGTATTCCCTTCAACATCTCTTACTTTGTTTGTACATCATTGCTATTTCTGCCACTAGAAATATCCCATCATGCATGGCTTGATTATTAAAGTTTTGTGCAGATTCCCACACTAATAAGTCAAGCCAGTCTGGCTCACCGGCTTCATGTGAATTCCAGACCATTTTTGTACCAAACTAGTTCCAAGAACACAATATTTTCTTTTAGCCTAGTTCTTGCTGTGTAACCCACTAAAAATGGCTTTGAATTAGAACGTTAATCAGAACACAAACATGTCAGTACGTTAATATATTAGATTAGGAGAACTTGATCTTTCCTTTTTAGCATGACCTCCAAAAGTCGCACTACTAAAGCTTAAAAAAAGTCTTTAATAGCATGGTGTACATTGGGGGAGCCCATTTATGGATTCCGTTAGGCTGTTTATGAGAGTCCTTTGATAAGTTGTGCCATATTTTGTAATTTTATTCCAATGAGTCCCATGTATGAAATAAGTCTATAGCGTTTATTTGCTAAAGGTTACTAAAGCAATGTTTTCTTAGCAGCTGAATTATCCCCAGAGCTTAGTTAATGAGGGTAAGTCCTTCTGACTTTCACCATCTAATGATGGGCAAGCAAAGATGCTGTTTTTTGTTTTCCTTGTATGTGAATAATTATGCATTGCAACGTGAAACTCCACCACATTTACTATGCTCTAGGGATAATTTTCTTGCAAAGTACAACTTCCTTTGCAAAGTGAACAGCCTATTTGCCTTTAGTAAATCAACTCTTATGTTTTCTCCTACCCCTTTTTTGCTTTACCGAGTCCTTTAAAGAGGAGCTCCAGGCTCCTTCACAAAAAAATAAAAGTCAGCTGCTACAAATACTGTAGCTGTTGACTTTTAATATTAGGGCCTTTGCCTGTCCAGGCATCCAGTGGTGTCCTCACCCAAGCTGATTGTTCTATTGGCTATCGGGTGCTGGCGCTGCCATCTTGACTAAGGGAAACCAGAAGTGAAGTCTTGGAGCTTCAGCCCTCATTCACATTGCAGCGATTTGGCATGCGATTTGACATGGCAAATCGCATGCCAAATCGGCGGAAATTGCCGACAATGGAACCGTCCTATTCGGTGCATTTGCAGTGCCACACTGATTTCCAAAAGCAGTTTCTGTACTACTTTTGGCAATTTCAGGTGCGATTTCCATTGACATCTGTGCAGTAACCCACACAGATGTCTCTGAAATCGCACCTGAAATTGGAACTGACATGCAGGAATGAAATGGTGCAAGTGCAGTTGAACTCGCACCATTTCATTCCCGCAGTCAGTGTGAACCTGGACTTACAGCTGGTTTCCTACTGCGTATGCACAAACGTGCTACGCTTTGTGAATGGACCTCAGTCTTCTGGGACCTGCGAAGTGTCCCAGAAGGCTACAGGGGAAGGAGGGGGCAGAACATCCGGCTCAGTTTGCCGCTCCCTCCCAAAAGGTGCCAAACCTGGCAGCGAAGGGGGGGGGGGGGGGCAGACAAGCGGAGCTTCCCTTTTTGGGTGGAACTCCACTTTAAAGAGGAAAGTAAGATGCTAACTGCATGGTTGAGGGGAACCACAGACTGTTCCTTTGGAAAGTGCTTCATACATCGAACCAGAGAGATTCATTCTCTTCCTAGCTTGGAAGGATAAGATAACATCTGCTCTCTACTCTTTCCTCCTCTGCTCATTTTGTTAAGTTATAATGATCGTGATTTGACTTATTCATTTGAGCAAGAACAGACAATCAAAGTTAAAAATAGCAGTCATATTGCTAATATAGTTTTTATGGGAAATAACACCGTTGGCGCAGCAAGGTTGCTCACTTAGCTTGGGTGCCATTTGGAGAACATTTTGCATTTGCTCAATGAAAGCGTCCCCTGATTGGATGAAGTGGACATCCCCTCCCCACATCTCCACCTCAGTCACTCAGAAAACACTTTGAGTTAATTGAAAGTGCAAAGTGTTCTTTGAATGGCACCAATGCCTCGTGTGAAATGTCCTATCTTCTCACAATGAAGCAGGGCAGCCGTTTGGCACCAGACCTGGAATCTAGTGGAAACCACTGTAGTAGCGGTGACTACTTTAGTGATTTCCTCCTTCCTCGGAGATCCCACAGCTACGGCACATAAAGTACATACTTACATTCGTCCAAGCTGGATGTAACTATGTAAAAACTGGCAAGTCTAAACTTCAGCATTAAACCATCTTTACCTCATCATCCATATCTATTTTCTTTATCTCCCTCTTTAAGCAACACAGTGTTAATAAGTATTTCTATCTTACCATGAACAAGAGCACGCATTATTCTAGTCTCGTTAATAGTAATTTCCCATAATTTGACTTTACTCCATACTCAGATTTGACTAGGATGCTGGGCTATGTCTAAACTAAAAGCTTTTAGATTTCACACACATGAAAATTAAGTGTGTCATGGCAATTTCTCCAGATAAATTGGCTTCCTGAAAACACAGCGGTCATCCAAGCAAAATACAGACACTTGAACTTAAAAATAGTATTACTCTTGTTAGAGAATAAAAGTTTTTTTCAATATGTTTCATGCTGTAAGAGAGTTTTAAAGAGCAAATAAATGAACTGCTTGACAGTAGCTCATATCACATGCTTAATTTGCTATGATGGACAATTTACCAGAAATAATTTAATTTGTACCTGGCAAAATCTAGCAAGGAAGGTTGCTTTCTTTGGAAAGAGGTGCTTTTCATAGAACCTGATCTAATAATTTGTTCCTGCCAAGAACTAGCCACCAATCAGATTTACACTTTCAGGGTACACTTGAGATCTGATTGGTGGTGGTGGCGGTATTTGGTATCAGTGTTAGGACTTGGCATGAATGTATTTGTAGGAACTGTGTTCTTGACAGGCAGTAGACCTGCTCCTCCTAGGGATTCAGAATCACCAGCTCCGTTCTGATGAGTTTGAATCCAGGGTGGCTTTAACTATTATAAGTGTGAGTTTTCAAGTAAAAAAATTATTTTGGTGTTCCAAATTGTGAATTCCTCCTCTGCTGTGAAAGATGAAATGAAACTAAATCTGAGAGGCGCAAAAGACTCGTTTCTAGCTCATTAAAGCTGGACTCCAGTTATGATCTTCACTGCATATAACATTGAGCCAGCTTGCTACAATGTAAGTATGCACATCTTATTATACCTTATGGACTGCTGAAGAAGCTCACAATCATTGCAGTAGTTGGCGCTACTACAACATTAACTGTAATCTTCCTGATCCCGCTCATATTCTGTGTGAGCAGTTTCCCTTCTGCACACTGCCCACAGGGGATCGCTCACTAGGCATTGCCACCATTCATTAGGGTTGATTTACTAAAACTGGAGAGTGCAAAATCTGGTGCAGCTCTGCATAGAAATCAATCAGCTTCCAGTTTTTTTGTCAAGGCTGAAGTTAGAAGCTGATTGGCTGCCATGGACAGCCATGTACCAGGTTTTGCACTCTCCAGTTTTAGTAAATCAACCCCCCTTCTATTTATTTTTTCAAATAACTCAAGGTGTCTTCTGTTTGGATGAAGTGGAGAAGAAGGGTGGTGATGTCACAATGTCCACAATTAGAGTGTGCCTTGTGTGCATGTTGACGCTATATAAATCCTGTATGATAATCATAATATTCATAAAAATGTAATAGTGGCAGCGCCGTGCGAGCAATCCCTTGTAGTCCACGTACAGAGGGGAAGCCACTCCGCACTGGACCCAGATTATCACGGATATCACTGTAGTAGCGCTGACTATTACAATGATTGCCAACCTCCATAGTGACCCCTCAGGTAGGAGATAAATACATACCTACAGAGTGCCAAGCTGGACCAAATATGCAATACAAATTATACTTGGGGTACCGCTTTAAAGTCATTTTGTGGTATCTGCTCTTGGACAGGAATTTTACCTAAAAGTTTACTATATAGTACATGCTCACTTTAATTATCAGGTTTTTACTTGAGTGCTCCTACAAACAGACATTTCAAGGAACTCAGGCCCATCACTCTTTATTATCATTGCAATGGGGTATGCAGGGTAAACGGCAGCATTTTAGAAATGCATTGCTGTATAGTTATTGAATGGTTAGGTCAGGCTTTCTCCGATAAATTCTGGTGCCAACATCACCAACAAGCTTCTCCTTTGACAACAATAACCATGTTAGCTTTCCGCAGTGGCGGCATTCTTTTCCAATCACAACCAATGAAAGGAGCATTCTCCCTACTGTCCTCCAGTATATGGGGGCACTACATAACCATTACACCAGTATAGCATGCCTTTATATCCACTGACAACCAGCTTAAGGGGACCATCTCTCATTGACCACCAATGTGGTGTGGCCAGCAAACCATGATTTCTGTACAAAATCATTTCTAGCAAGGGTCCACCAAGACCTGAACATTATTTCAAAGGTTCCTGTGCAGTAAAAGGGTTGAGAAAGGCTGGGCTAAGTATTCCCACACGAGACAGGTACATTATTTCACAGCTGCCTCTAGTTTTTACTAAGCTGAAATATTATTCTATAGATTGAAATGCTACTTTTTTAAGTAAGAGCACAGCTAACCATGAATTTGACAGGTTAAAGATTCTGCATTACCAGCATATGTTTCCCTTCAGTTTAAAAGCATTGACACTTGGACACTTTAGAACATCACAAGTGTCCAGCCAGGAAAGCACAGTGTTCACAATATCAAACGCACTCCTCTAGTAACATATTAATGTGAATGGGAAGAAAAGCTGCCCTGGCGCATGACAGTGTCTTTCCACTGGCACGGGATCACTGGTTTCAATATAGAGCTGGTCCAGAACAGTGTTTTGGCAGCACAAAGAGAGTGTTCTTTCTTGTGCAAAAGCAGAACAAAGTTTAGAATTCAAAGTCATGTGCAATTGGGAGGGGGGGGGGGCACTTTTTCATGCCATGCCATGGTTTCCTGGTTTCACATGCCATAGCTCTAAATATTTGTGGCTTCATCTCTCTTTTAAAGCCGTGGCTATGATTTACTTATGCTAATTCACAATAATGCCCTTAAACGTTGCCCAAAACTCATAGTTTACTTTTTTCGTTGGCATTGGTGAATTAAGGTAAATTGGAAGAGCCTTCACTCTGAAATACATCTATATTCTTTATTCAGATAAAATCAAGTTACAAGGTAACTGCTGACATCTTTCGGTAAGTAGCCTTGTTCACAGCATCTATGCTGTGAACAAGGCTACTCACCAAAACAGTCAGCAGTTACCTTGTAACTTGATTTTATCTGAACAAAAAATATGGATGGATTTCCGAGTGCCGGTTCTTCCAATGTATCTTCATTCAAGTGTTGTGACGAGTGGGAGGTCATCTGGATCTCAGCAGCTGAAGTGGAGTTACCGGTGACCAACTCCTACATTAGAGGTTCTCAGAGTTAGAGCAGTGCTTTCTGTGTGTTTGAAATTGGTGAATTAAATCACCCACTTGGCTCTTATAATTTTCTGGGACTACAGTAATAATATCTGCTTGCATTAGTTGGTGTGTCCACTCCACCCCATAAGGCTATAACCTGAGAATTACTTTCTTTCCAGCTCCATGGTGGAGAATAGAGTTGATCGAACCTCTGGAAGTCCGGGTTCGGCAGGTTCGGCCGAATTTACGGACAAAGTCCGGACTTGACCTGAACTTTGACCCGGACCCCGAACCCCATTGAAATCAATGGGGACCCGAACTTTTAGGCACAAAAATGGCTGTAACAAAGTCCTGGCAAGTCCTAGAGGTCTGCAAAAGGAAGGAAAATGGGGGTAAGAGTTGGACAAGTGCCCTACAAAGAAATGGGGATAGGGAAATAAATCAAAAATGCAGGTGGATGTGGAGTTGGAGGTTGAGGAGGCGGTGAAAGTGGCGGTGGAGGAGGAGGAGGTAGCCAACACTGTTTTTTTTATTTTTGTGCAAGAAATGCACCGCTGGCCGCAAATGTAGTTTTTAGAATTTTTTTTTTTTTTTTAAACCAGCTATGTAGATGCACTTTTTCATTTTGTGCAAGAAACAATAATCTGTCCCTTTAAGCAACAGCAGGAACCTCTCCCTATAGAACTTGGAGTTGATTTTCTAACAATAATATGGCTCTATGCGGCTAGAATACACTTTGCCTATAGAACTTGGAGATGATTTTCTAACAACAATATGGCTCTATGCGGCTAGAATACACATTAGTAGGCATGGATGTGATGGCTTCTAAGGGCAAACCAGTGAAACACTTGTTGATTGCCTGCCCTTGGCAGCTATTCAACACGTGTAATAAAATACCAGAACCCCTGGACCCGGACCCGGACTTTTTTTGAAAAAAACTTGGGACACCCCAAAGTTCAGTACAGACCCGAACGTTACAGTCTGGGTTCGCTCAACTCTAGTGGAGAATCATCATTTGGTGTGTTTTTAGCTGCGGCTATTGTGGAGGACTAGTAATGCCAGTGCAGGCTTTTTAACATATCCAGTGGGAAATGTTTAGAAGCCATGAGGGGAAGAAGGCTATGGACTATACATATAGGTAAATTGGCGTTTGAAACTGCCTAGAGTTACTAAAAAAATGTATGCTTTGACACATGCAGTGCAAAGCAAAAGGCTTACTTTAATGCTGATCCCCACTAACATATACCCATATAGCCCGTACACACAATCAGAAAATCATACGAAAAATACGGCTTTTGAAGTGATCGTACGATAATCTGATCGTTAGTACAGAGCTTTCAAGAGCCGAACAAGACAGTTCATCCAATATTATCCGATTGGACAGGCACAAACATTTTTATCGTATGATACTATATCATATCATTTTCCTTTAATCAGCACAGTTGTCATTCGAAAATACAATACAAATACACTACAACACATTACATCACTTTCAAATTTTTATTCTGTCGTACGAGAATTTTCTTAACCTCAGTAAACTCTTCATTTTCGATATGAGTTTAGCATGCAAAAAAAAAAAAACGGACGATCATTCATCCGATCATCTCATTGTGTGTAACAGGCATTAGGAGTTGATTTAAAAATAATTTGTATAGCCTTTCACCCAGTGAAAGTGTGTGTACTGTGAGAATAGGGCAAAACACCCCACAAAAAAACAAATAAATGTAAATAGGCTATATACCGTGATGTTTGAATGTAAATCATTTTTTTAAATTGAAAATACCGCATTTGTCCACTAGATGAAGCTAAGCATCATGGGAATTTCCTATAATACTTAGCTGCATCTAGTGATCAAATGCAGCATTTTCTGTTTAAAATCAGTGAGTCACATTCGAACCACACAGGATAAATTCCTTTTTTTTTTGCCCAAAAGTCGCACAATGAATGTACATATACTTTTATTGTGTGAATGGCTATGCAAATTCTTTGAATATAGATTTAAACTCGACGCCAACAGAAATTAAAAGTCCAGTGTAACCGGCTGCAGTGTTGAGATCATGTGAACACAAAAATGAATAAATGAAAAAACACTGTGCTTGGTTCTAATAAACAAAAATCAAACAAACAGATTAGTTCATAACAGTTTTGAGCCAACAAACAAGCAGAGGCTAAAATCCCATTCCGGTGTGTCCAAAAAGTGTTTGTGCTCTTTAACCATAAGTGATAGTGCTTCACAGTGCAGCTTGGGTTCCCCACATGGATGTGCACTCAGCCTTATATATGGACCACCTATCGGTAATGTGGTCAAATGCGCTTTGTGGGGTAACCTCTGACGAGTTGTTGGTTGTTTGACTCCTTAGGGTAGTATCCGTAGTATCCTTATTGCAATCTCAAAGTGCAGTTATACTACAGATGTGCCACAAACTCCTTGGCTCATAAGTGTTCCGCCTTGCCTTGTTTGAGCTGCATCTCTCACTGCCAGATATTATGGACCTTCTATCTCTAGAAAGGTCCCATATGCAATGATTAGAGCCATCAAAGGTCACAGAGGCAATGATCAGAGTCGCCAAAGGGGTTCTCTTCAGATATTAATATTGATCTGCTCCTATAGGGAATGCACCTTGCAAATTCTTTGTAAATCAACCTTTGTGTAAGGCTGGAATAGTAGTTTACAAAGGGTTATGGACTCCCTATGTGACAACCCTTACATTATAGCCCCCCTTAGGAGTTCCCTCCATCATTAGTGTTTCCATCAAGGCCCTCCTCCCTTACATAAGAATCCACCTTAAGAGTCCTCTCTTACATCAGAGTCTATATCACAATCCCTCCTTACATCAAGGTCCCCATCAGAGCACCTCTTACATGAGGGTCCTCATCTAAGCCCATCAAGTCAGTGATCCGCCCCTACCTTGCTTACAATGTAGTTGTAGTCAGTGTAGCAGCAGGATAGGAGCCAGGAGGTGGAGTAGGCATACATGGAGGAAGTTCCATCTTCCTGCTGGGGCAAGCACATCATTGGCTGCTAGGAGTCTGAGGGGCTTAGCAGTCAACAGACTTGGGTGCAATCCTGTAGCAACCCAGATATGGCCCACAGCCATAGCTTGGAGACATCATTGGTTTAATGATGAGGTTTGGGGTCATCTTGGGGGTGTTATTTTGTCAGGCTATATGCATTGTAGACATGCACATGACTAAAATATGTTTCTTTTCGTTTCGATTCGTTAATCTAGTTATTTAGTTTCATTAAATTTGGTTGTTTGTTCAATTTGTATTTGGGATTCATATTCAGAATTCATAAACGTAATTTTTCGCATTTTCTTCAACTTTACCGATTTTTTTTAGATTCGATAAATTTGGAATCGGTCGAATCAAAAACTTTAGATTTTTTTTTTTTCGATTCGGATGTGACAAAGTGAACAAACAAAAGAAAGATCTTTATCACAGGATTACAATGACTCTTTAATTCACCCTTGGCTTAACTAAAACAGCATTATTTTGAAATGGTACTCTAATAACCCACACAGTCTTTGATTTCAGCAATATGTGTACAGTTAGAATTCAATTGGAGTTTGATGTAAAATTTGATTAGAATTTCAGTCCGAATTTTAGAAATCCAGACAAATTCCATTTTGTTATTCGGAGCATTCGGTAAAATTCATTTATATTGTAATTCAGGTATTCGGATATATCCAAATAACGAAAAATTTGTCTGAATATTGATTCGGAATGAAACGAACTGCACATGTCTAATGGTTTGTTCCAGCTTCAGAGTTATCAGTTCTAGCTCCTTCCACTGCAGCAACATTAAAGTTTATGTAGGGAGGGTAGGTGTGGGGTGGAGGAGCTGGGCCAGCATAGACAAACAGACAGTCCCAGAAGAGAGGGCTATGATGTCCAAGAAGGGAGGCGGACCGGTGGCTGTGCTTACATATACAATCCTTCAAGTGGTTGAATTCCCTAGCTCTGAGTCACATTGCAAGTGAATAAAAAATGTTATATGGAAAGGAAAAAGACTGCAAGTAAGCATTTAACACAGCTGATGTTTCCATGATTTTCCCTGCATTTTCTTTACGTTGGTGACAAGGTCTCTTTAGGTCCTTAAAGGGTAAGTGTACCATTTGAAGAAAAATATAAAGGTGAACTGACTCTAATAATTCGAAATATCCTGGTCACCTCTCTGGATGCCGTTGCAAATGGCAGGCGTGATGCCCAATGCTTCCAATGTAGTGGTCCATGCACCGTACACTGCAATACACAGTCCCACTGACCAATGAGGACTTGCCATTTTGAGCATCATGATGGAGACTCCCTCTGGGTTTATGTATTGCAGTGTACAGAACGCTACTACAGCATGGGGCATCACAGCCTCTATGTGCAGCGGGGTCTGGAGGGGTGGCCTGGATATTTAGGCCCCATACACTCGGGCGTATTAAATAAATTAGCTGTAATGTCGGTCCCGGCGTCAGGGAAAAAATCGGCGTCAAAAACGCAATTTAGTCTGTGTTTTGCATCGGCATTAATACGCATTATGAGCGTCAGCTCTACGTCGCGTTTTGTTCAAAAAAACATTCCTCTGCTATTTTTTAACCACTTCCTTACCCGGCACTTAAACCCCCCTCCTGCCCAGACCAATTTTTGGCTTTCAGCACTGTCGCATTTTGAATGAAAATTGCGCGGTCGTGCGACGTTGTACCCAAATAAAATTTGCGTCCTTTTTTTCCCACAAATAGAGCTTTCTTTTGGTGGTATTTGATCCCCTCTGCGCCATTTCTGATCGCCGCTATAAACAAAAAATGAGCGACAATTTTGCAAAAAAGAACAATATTTTTTACTTTTTGCTAAAGTACAAATCCATTAAAAAAATTATTCATCAGTTTTGGCCGATATATATTCTTCTACATATTTTTGGTAAAAAAAAAAATCGCAATCGGCGTATATTGATTGGTTTGCGCAAAAGTTATCGCGTCTACAAACTGGGAATTGATTTATGGCGTTTTTATTATTTTTTTTTTTTTTTACTAGTAATGGC